>JAODAL010000888.1:0-263784 GCA_025379985.1 Phyllomedusa bahiana
ATGGCCTTAATGCGAGGTCATGTTGGAGGAAAGGGAGCATAAAAGCACTCATGTGAGAGTGGACCCTTGTTTTCCCCAAAGCCTCGGGGTTGAGGGGCACTAGCAAATGATCTTCCTCATTTTCCTCCTGCCTCAAATTCGCGAAAACCTCTTTCCAAGGCGGGGGGTTCGGTAACATCGGTTTTTAGGAATACCCCCCCTCCTCCCCCTCCGCTGCCCCGGGCACAGCTTAAACACACCCTGACTTGCCTGAATGATGCCCCCTGAGAGCTAAATGCGCCACCTTGCACTAGCTCTGGACCCAAACCCACTGCCTAATGAAGACCGATAAAATTTGTGAAACTGTGGGGCCTTGTGGATTTGACGGAGAAAAAAGGTCCGTGCCCCGCATCTTGTCCTTCCTCCCACGTGGGGGGACCTTTGTTTTCAGAGTGTCCAACGACGTTCCAGAACTAAGATCCCCCCACAATGTCATTGACAAGGGGCATTGTCCGCACTGACCATTTTGGGGGCTTCTTCAAAACGGCAAGGATGGTGCAGAGTCTTTCACCTGCCTCCACCTGGGTGGTTCAACCCCCCAGGTCCGTGCGGAAACAGAGGGGTGACGTGGTTGGGGCCCCGGGCGTCGGCTGCCTTTTTTGGGCCAAGTGGTTTCCCCCCTTTTTTCAATCAGCATTCGCTGCAGGGGACTGACATTTTGGGTGGTGGTTAACCATTAAGGTTCTTCCCTCTACTTATGCGTTTACGGAAAAGGCGGCATATGACACGCTGGGTAACAGGGGCCCTTCTCAAGAAGGCCCAGGTTTGAGAGGTCCTGGACCTTTTTGACGGCGATAACGAGGAGGGGGTTTGCGCTGACCGTGGCTGGGGGGAATCTACAGCGGACTTCTGCGAGGGGCCCTCCCTTTTTTGTGGGGGGGACCCGTATTGACACTCCCCCCATCGTCTTCCCCTCGCCACTGAGGAAGCGCTCGCAAGCAAAAAAATTTGCGGAAAAGATCGGATGGATCCGCAATGTCGTCTCTCATCTCATCAAACGGGGCTTGGGCGCCTGACTTTCTGCATCCGAACTGTGGTACAAGCAAGGGGCACTGCAAAGGGGTTGCCGACCCCCTGGGATTTTTTGCCGATTGACCGGCTTCCTTCACCTCCTTGATGGCTCAGTAATGGGGTCAGAGCAGAGAAATCATCCTTTTTGGGCCCCTTTTCTTTTTTAAATGCCTTCTGACCCCCAACCGCACTTTTTCATCAAAGAGGTTTAGAAAAAAAGGATTATCCACAGTGGTGGGTAACAGTTTACATTTGGGTGCTTTTTATGTTTGGAAAAGTGCTGATGTGCTGTAAAGAAAATTTGTGGGCCCTGACCGGAGGGCGAGGAGATAAGATGCTGTGCAGGTTGCATTAAACCACGAAGGACGATTGGGACGATGTTCGTTTTCTTAAATTTACAGGGCCCTGACCCCGCGATGACGGCCTGACGGGCCTGCAATGACGATCCGTGGCATGCTGTTGTCGCCAGACTGGAAGGACACCTTCTTCTACCCCTACCTCCATGTGCTACCCCCCTCTTTTCTCGCTTACCCCAGATTTACTCCCGTTCAAAATATAAAAAATTTAGAAGGTTGGGGAAAAGTTTTGGGAAAGTCTCTTTTAAAAGACGGCAAATCACAGTATTCTCAAATCCCCCTTTAATCAAAACAAAATTGCTGGGATTCAAATTTTAAATGCAAGGGGTCTAACAAAAATTGGACTGGGGAAAAGGTCCAAAAACACGTATCTGTTATGCTTTTGGTAATAATAAACTGTATTTTCTTGCACCATATTCATTCAACCTGTGTGAATATAGAATTGTCTGTTTTAACGATTTACGTAGATGCTGTGCAATGAACGCAAGTGCGGGGTGCGCAAACAGCTCTCAAAAAAACAGTAACTGTTATGTTTTCCAGATATAATAAACGGTCATTTTTTGCACCTTTCAATTCTCACCTGTGGTGAAATTATAGAATGGCTGTTTTAAGATTTACATAGATGGCTGCGTTAATGAACAGTGCTGGGTGCAAGCAAAAGTCTCAAAAAACACGTAACTGTTATGTTTTGATATAATTAAACGGTATTTTTTGCACCTTTCAAAATGTCACCTGTGGTGAACTATACAATTGCCTGTTTTTAAGATTTTCGTAGATGCCACATCTTTTTACCGTCAATGAACAGTGCTGGGTGCGCAAAAGTCAAAAAACACGTACACTGTTATGTTTTGATATATTAGAACGGTATTTTTTGCCACCTTTCATTCACTGTGGTGAATATAGACCAAGTTGCTGGTTAAGATTTACGTAGATGCTGACCGTAATGAACAGTGCCTGGGTGCCGCAAAAGTCAAAAACACGCTAACTGTTATGTTTTGAAATAATAAACGGTATTTTTTGCCCACCTTTCAATTCACCTGTTGTGAAGATAGAATTGATGTTTTAAGATTTACGTAGATGCTGCGTCAAGAACAGTGTCTTGGGTGCCGCAAAAGTCAAAAAACACTGTAACTGTGATGTTTTCGTACGAAACACACGGTATGTTTTGAGCCCCCCAACAAACAACCTGTGCAGACCTACAAGATTGCTGCAGTTTGTTAATTTAAGTGCAAGGTGGTATATATCAACTGTCACCCAGGTGTTATGGGGCTAAAATTGAACACCTATCTGAAATGCACTTCACTCGCTCGACTTCCGCTCTCTCGAGTGGGAGTTTTGCCAGCGTAACAAAGAGACCTGCCCAGTTACTAGGAATTGATGTTTTATCCAATATAAGTTCAGGCTGCCCAATAACCAGGAAATATTTCAATAGCAACTGTTAATAATAAAAATATTCAACTAAAATGTCTACAATAATTCTTGGTGAACGTTATCCGTGTTCTTTAATAGATGAGACTTGTCTGTGTTCACCCGCGGGGCCCCCCCCCCGCGCTTCCCAACCGCACGTGAATGTACAGTGGAGATTCTGCCCTTAAAATTTCTCTAGCTAACTAACATAAATGGTTCAAATTCCCTAATCTAACTAAATTGGAAGGATCCACAGTATAGTAGAGGTTTCTCTGTGCAGAAATAGACTAATTTCGCTAAGCTGTTTGGCAACAGGCAGAACGCAGGTCCATCATCCCTATGAGACGCTGAGAGAACACTGAGGCTGAAAACAGGAAACGCTGTTCTATGCTAAACGATGTGTCATGTGATTTTTCAGCCAATCGCTCAACCACATACACATCCCAGTCATGACGTCGCACACACATCTCATCCCTTGCTCTCTATTCTGTAATCTCAGAGTTGCTGGCCGCAAAATTACAGGAAGCTGGCGGGAAAAAGGCGCGTTCTTAATCAGATGCTGCCACAGATTTTAACCTTAATTATCGCATGATCTGGAAACTTTCTCGATCACCATAAAAACCTTGGCCGGATTTCAACTTTTGTCGATAAAAATCGTCTCAACACTATATTACTACCCTTGACCTGACCCAAAGGTTACTGGCAGGTGCCCACCTTAGCCAAGGTGGCGCAAGAGGAAAAAACCGGCTTTTTCTACGCCTGATGGAACATTTTTCAGTATGTAGTACTCCCTTTTGGCCTAACATGGGGCCCCAGCACTTTACTAGAAGACTTATGGATATAATCCTACTCAGCCCCACAGAGCATATGTAGCGGCTCCTCTACTTAGATGATGTTGTAATTTTCTAGCCACAGACTGGGAATCGTATATAAGTAAGGTCCAGTGCAGTGGTAGACTCCCGATTCCGGGAGGGCTGGTATGACGGGCAAACCCCAAAAAGTGTGCTTGATTTGGATTTGAGGAAGGCTCGCTATCTTCTTGGGTGACAATATGGACATAGGGTTATTTAACCACTAATGGACAAAGTGGAGGCCATGAAAACTGCGCCACAACAAGTCATTCAAAAAATGCAGATGAGGAGCTTTTATAGGGATCGCGGGATATTATCCGAATGTTTGTCCCAAAATTTTGCCACCATCGCAGCTCCCCTGACAGACCTCTACTAAAAGGGCTAAGTCCAATAGGGTAAAATGGGAAGCGCGTAAATGTCAGAATGAAGCTTCAGCAGAATTTAAAGAGAGGTCTTATGTAAGAGGCACAGTGTTAATGCGCCTTGAGCTTTAAAAGGGAGTTATAGTACAGACAGATGCCTCTAATGTTGGTCTAGGAGCAGTCCTGTTACAGGCTAGATTAATGGCATGAAGAACAACCCAGTGATATACCTAAGCCGCAGAAGCTAACCTCGGCTCATGAGATAAAATTACGCCATAATTGAGAGGGGTGCCTGGCTTTAAGTCGGGCCCCAATTGAGTCCGTTAAGGTAACTACTTGTTGGGCAGACAATTAGGCTGGTCAGATCACTCCACCTTTAAAATGGATGGCCCAGAATAAAGGCAATGAAATGCTACGGGTTAGACCAGGTGGTTTCATTGCCTTACAGGACTACAAATTCCTATGTGAGAAAAATTGTCCTGGTCTCAGCAAGGCAATGCGAGACGCATTTGTCACAGGTCCATTGTCTGAAGGCACTGTGTGCGCTCCCCACAGTCTGAGCAGGAGGGGGGCGAAGCTGTATGTAAAGGCGCTGTAAGGGAAAAAGTGATAAACGGGGTATACATAGGCCCCAGAGTTTCGCTTCAGGTATGGCCGAGAGTAATACAGGGTCACCGAGAGAACTGGCCCTCAGTGTGGGCTAGAAGCACGTCATTCGTCTCGTGTCAGCTGCATAGGTCGGTTGGAACATGTTTGTCAATTGAAGTTTAGCCTGTGTGAAACACAGCTTTTGTCCGGGTCCGCGCCCTTTTACCGGGCAGTCAAAGAGTTGGGTGGGTGGACTGATCCCCCAGGTTCCAGTGCCAGGGTTTCGTCTGGCTGTATAAGTCAGCTAGGTCAAGCTGACTGTGGGGGATGTGTCCGCAGTTACAGGCGCTGAGGTAGCTGGGCCTAAGAGGCTCACCTACGCAAGGCGCCAACTACAGACAGTAGTAAGTGGACGACTTTTGCTTTAGTTAGTGCTTCTGGGACAAGCAGGAGTTTATTTTGTATATCATTTGTTACGGACGTACGTTGGTGCTACCATTCAGGCACCAATAACGCCCCAGGATAAGATAACAACGGGCTTCTGCCCTACAAGCTGTCTGTGTCTCCATTTGCCCCCTGGGACCCTCGCAATGTACCTCACCGAGGTGTACCCCCTTACACCGATATATATAAGCATTTCCTAGTAGTGCATAGTTCTTTTCTGGCCTATGGACCTGTGAGTGGGATGGGGTCGCCCCCTTCGGATCCCCCCCCTTCCTGAATTCCCACCCCCTGTAGTACGTCTGTTCTCCATGCCCTTGTATGCATACCTAGCCCCTGAGGGGTGGCAAGGGGGGAGGGGGGAGGGTGTGTGGTGGGGCACCCAGCGGCCCCCTCCCCCCCCCGGGGGGGCGCCTCCGCCCCGGGGCGGCCGCTCCCATCGAATTTGACTTTGGGATGCCTCTGGAGGATATGGAACTTCCTGACGGCTCTTCTGCCAGCCGTTGTCATTCTCTCTGTTTTCCTTTTTCCCCCGTTTGCCATACTTCTGTCTTGGGCTTCCTTGGCTCTCACCTGGGAGATAATCCCGCCTTAGTTTTGGACCCTTTGGATATCCAAGGGGTTAGACAGACAGTTGTTATCTGCTGATGTTAGTGTAATTGGCCTTGTTTTGTTAGGCTTTTGGTTTTGATGTTTGAGTGTTTCTTGCTCGTTTGATTTCGGACTTTCTGGCTGGTTGTGTGGGGCATGGTCCTCATTTTGTATTGCGGGGACGTTTTGGCTCTTACGTACCTTCAATGAGGAAATCTACATGGCGAATTTACGCCTTATCGTCGGCCCCCTTAATGTTAATGGGATTTAACGTCGCCTCGAAAGAAGAAGATATTGCAAGGTCCATTATTCCCCTCCACAAACAGAGATCGCATATTGTTTTCCGTTTCAAGGAAACCCATCTCCTCTCATCGATATTCAATCTTTAAAAATCAACAGATTTCCTGTGCTTGGGTGCCATAACAGACATGGCTCCTGCCTAAGAGCTTCAAGGGCAGTGGCCAATTTTCTTTGTGACAAATCGCCTCCCCTCCGGTGGGTGTTAGGATACCTATCGCGCGTTACGGAAGCCAGGGCACTTGTTTTTCACCCCCATATCTTCCAGGACGATCAGATCTTTAAACTGTGGCGAACACAATATATGCAAATTCAGGTCGATTGACCTTTATGTCCAAAACTTTGGATGCTTCTATACTGCCATTTTGCCCCATGGGTCAGATCACACCTGCGTGAGGGGATCTAAATTTGGCGCCTCAACCCGATTCTGCGACACCTTCGGTGGGGCATTCCTTGGTGCCTTACCACACCGCTTAAATAGGTGAAAAAAACATGACTCCACGACATGCAGTTATTAGACGTTTGGAGTTTGTTGCTCCCCCTGAGAGACGTGACTATACCTTTCTATTCCTTCCCTCATAATTCTTACACCCGCCATCCGAATATATTCTCCTGCCCAACACTCCCTCCTCCGTTGGGTGGTGTCGGCACTCGGCTGGGCAGACATCTCCTACACTCGGACACGCCCCATGTCACTGCCGCATCTTATGTCTCCTCTCCCTTTCATCGTTACACCAGACCAGGGGTGGTATCTCATGGAAAACTGAATGAGACCACTCCTGTCCAGACTCACCCTCTGTCTCACAGGACCTGCAAACGCTCCACGGACACATTTTTATCTGTGCATATCTAGATGAGATCCTACCTCCCCACAGGTCCAATGGGAGGCGCTGAGAATATTGAAAGACTGCTCAGCGGAATCCTGATTAAACACGGGGCACGCCTCAAAAGGGAAGCTTCCGCCAAACTGCAGGCTCTCTTGACCGCGTTTAGCCCGTCGATGGAGGCAACTCATAAGACAGGTCGGGGCCTGTGGAGAGTCAGACTTGAGGGGCAATAATTCAGACATGTCATGACATTCTCCAGCTTATGCGATTTATATTAGATGCCATAGGCTTAAAAGATATAGGCAGTTGTGATAAGCTCTTTCTATTCCTGGTGCAACAAATCGAGCAAATTCTCTTGGCTCGGGTCATATCTTGCGGCGATAAGAGAGCCCGCACTTTTCGTTCCCTTCTCATAAGACACCGGAGAGTCGTGTTGCTTCATCTAACTCAGAAGACATATTGAGGGTCTTTCCAGGACTACTATGCTCAACTTTTTAATCTTTCCTGAGGGGATCTCGGGGGGGTCGACTCCATGAGTATTTAGCTGCAAAACTATCTCTCCCTCCCATCCTGATGGTTCCCTCGCCTCTCTGCGAAGAGCATTTTTCAAGGAGGAGGCATGGCTGTAGCCATTAAATCTCTTCCCTCGGGCAAGAGCCCAGGGCGGAACGGGTATACGGCTCTCTTTTACAAAACTCTCCTGAATGACTTGTCTCAGCCTCTCCTCCGAGCGTTTAATACGGCCTCCACGGAGTCCCCCTTTGATCCAGCCTTTCTCCAGGCCCATATTGTGGAAAGGACCCTTCTCAGTGTCAGAATTACCGCCCTATATCGCTTATTAATACAGATGCGAAGATTTTCGCCAAGCTGCTGGCGCTCAGACTCAATCCTTTCCTCTCCACAATTATTCACCCGGATCAGGTGGGATTTGTGCCATCCAGGGAGGCGAGGGAAAACACGCTTAAGACGTTCTCCCTGATTCATCAGGTTCGCTTACAGAAAACTCAGTGCCTACTCCTGTCCCTGGACGCGGAGAAGGCCTTTGATAGAGTGGCGTGGCCCTTCTTGAGTGGAGTGTTGGAGTTATTGGGCCTTGGTCCGGTCATGCGGGGGAGGGTTATGGCCTTATATACTTCACCCCAGGCTCAAGTCAGGATTAACGGAATCTTATCCGCTCCCTTGACGATCAGAAATGGCACCAGGCAGGGATGCCCCCTCTCGCCAATTCTATATATTTTGGCTATGGAGCACTTGTTGCGAGCCCTGTGGAGTGATCCCCGGTTAGGGGGAATCCGGGTTCATGAGCATCACTTTAAATGCTCGGCTTTTGCCGATGACTTGCTCCTATATCTTGGGGACCCCGCTTCCTCTCTCCCGAGGGCAATTGAGATACTGAATGAATATAGCCTACACAGCAATCATAAGATAAACATGTCAAAGAGCCATGCCATGGGCTTTAATATTCCGCGGTTCGACCTATACACGATTAGGGCAGCTTTCCCCTTCTCTTGGGAGGAGTCTTCCTTCAAGTTTTTGGGGGTTCATATTCCTGCAAGCCCGGATAAGATCTTTGATCTTAATTTTGCCCCCCTCCTTTCCAGGATTAAGCAGGATTTACTAAAATGGAACAACAAAGACTTTTCCTAGATCGGGCATATAAATATCTTGAAGATGAACACCCTACCCAGACTGCTGTACCTGTTCCAGGCGATCCCCATTCTGCTCCCTAGATCCTTCTTTAATGATCTTCGTAAAATTGTGTCATGATTTGTGTTGGCAAGGGGAAGACCCAGAATAGCGCAGTCCACCTTAACTAGGTCTAAAACGGAGGGAGGCCTCTCACTGCCAGACTTTCAAGCCTACTATTTGGCCGCGGTGGCAGTGAGAACTTTGGACTCTTTCAAGGGAGGCGCCTCTAAACTCTGGGTGCATCTGGAGATCCTGGTGTATTGGGCTCCTACCGCGGCTTTGCCCTGGTTGCCGCACTCAATACTGCCTCGAGGTTTGCTGGTGCGTGCCCCTTTGATTGCTCAGACCTCTGTCCTAATATACAGGTCGTATGCTTCCAGGGTGGGCCTGTTTGGTGTGGGCGGCCCTTGCACCCTGTTGCTGGGTAACCCTGACTTTCCGAGCTCCCTCACTTCAGCCTTTGTCCGGTTGCTGGGATCTGACACAGGTGCCTTGGTGCTTGACAGGGTCATTGAGACAGAGGCATTGAAGGAATATGACAGCCTGGTGGGTACTGAGGGTAACCCGACGAGCTTTGCGAGGTTTCACTATTATAAGTTGCGTAGTCTGTATACTAGATGGAAGCGATTATTTGTGGTGCATAAACCCCTCACTACCTTGGAGCTGTGGTGCCTTGGAAGATGCTCAGAAAAGAGGGCTCTTTCATGCCTGTACAGGCTCATTTTTTCTTCTCGGGTCTGTGTCAAGTTGCCTTTTCAACATAGCTGGGAGAGGGAACTTGGCTTCATCCTCCCGGAGGACACATGGTCCAAAGCGTTCCAGCTGGCCCACAAGTCCTTCGTATCTTCCAGAGCCCACGAGCTAAACTATAAAATAATTACAAGATGGTACCGGGTGCCAGCGCTACTTAATTCTTTCTCCCCTTCCATCCCTGCAACCTGCTGGAGATGCGGTGAGGGGAGGGGTACCATGACCCATGTTTGATGGAGCTGTCCCATCCTACAACCTTTCTGGGTTGTGGTCCTGAGCATAATTCACCAAGTTACGGGGATCAGTCTCCATGGTGACCCCGCACTAGTGCTCCTGTTTGATATCCCTCTACCCACCGCTTTTCTTAAATCACATCTGGTGATGTTCCTGCTCCTTGCTGCCAAAATAGTTATCCCTAGACTTTGGCTCTCCACTGTTAGCCTGACTATATCGGATTGGATCCGTGAGGTCCATGCCCTTCAGCGCCTGGAGGAGTTCAGATCTGATTGTTCCTCATGCTATAGCCGATACTTATTTGTCTGGGAGGACTGGATTTCCTTCTGTGGCTCGGACCGCTATTTGTCCTGTTCCTAGAGGAGCTCTCCCATAGCGTAGAAGGGGAAGAAACCCGGGAAGGAGTAGGGAGGGAGTGGGGGGTGTGGAGCTTCCTGTGAAATCTATTTTTTTTTTTTTTTATTGAGATTTGCGGTGCCCGCCGAGCCAGCCGGACTGTTCGTTCCTCCTTTTTTTTTGGTTACTTTATGTTCTCATTTCTTTTTCTTCTGTTTTTCCACTACGGCTTATAAAGGATGTTAACTTTTTTCTTTGTCAGGTAAAGGATATGCTCATACAATACTTATTTGCTACCTCCTCATAATTTGCTGGTTGACTAAGATATAAATTAGGTTGAAGGGTTTACACCTACTCTTTTTGTTTCTGGGTTTGGATATGGACGAAATAAGTTTGTTCCCTTGTAACGGAGGAGTGGATCCGCTGGGCCAATGCAAGCGATGATAGCTAAGCCACGCCAGGGAACGGAGTCTAAGTAGCCCCCGGTTTTCACCAGAGCCGCCGCAAAGCGGGATGGACTTGCTGCGGCGTGAGGCTACCAGGTCGTTACCCCTGACGTGACTTGCTTGCGATGGCGGCCGGGGTACAGCGTGGTACAGAAACGTAATCCGGAGGCGTAGTCGGGGACAGGCAGAAGGTCAGGGCAGGCAGCAGAGGTTCGTAGTCAGAGACGGGCAGACGGTCAAGGCAGGCGGCAAACAGGCAAGGTCAGGAAACGTAAGCAAGCGGACTGGTACACGGGTAATCAAGACTGAACTCCAATACTCTCTAAACACACGGAAAACACACCAACAGACTGGCAGGAAGTACTGGGGGCGGATACCTTAAATAGGACCAGCGCCCGACAATAACCAATTATCGGGACACTGGCCCTTTAAATTTAGAGAAGCCGGCGCTCTCGCGCGCCTTAAGCGGCGGCCACGCGCGCGCGACGGCCCGGGACAGGCAGGCGCGGCGTTCACTGGAGCGCGGGCCAGGTAAGAGAGGCGGCGCCGAGGCAGCAGAGGGGTGGTCGTGGGCCGCCGCAGCCGCCGCGCCAGACCCCCTGCGAGCGAGGATGTGGTCGCGGGGGGGCAGCGGAGCCCGCGACCCCCGTGACATCCCTCTCCTAATTTTGAAGTGATACCGCATTTCTGTTGATCCTATGCAATGCGTAACTCTGTACTCACATGCTATTGTTGTTTCAATAAAAGCGTTTGAATTTGAAAAATAAATTTGGATACACTACAACTAATTCTGATTCCACGGGTGAATCATTACAATTGGATTTTTCAGAAGTTCAAAATCCCAGACGGGCATAAATCAAGACGGGGCGGCCGGAAACATCATCGCCAACAGAAGAGGCAGAGGGAGGAAAATTACCTCAAAACCCAATTATTTGAGACCAATGGAGGAACTACCCACCCAGTGACACGCATTAATCCTCAGACCTAAACCAACAGGTGAACTTGGTTGTGAATATCTCTTCAGTGACACTATCAGATGTAGAGTTAAAATTACTGTCTAGGGGTCTCTCTTTTAGTCCTACTTCCTCTTTTGATTGGTTTCAATTTGAGATAGATCTACAAATTTTTTTTAGGAGGATTCGTTTGAAAGCTTTTTCTTATGATAGGACCAATGATGATATGTTTGATAATTATAAGATCAATGATGATATTAATGTTGACACCGTATGTTTGAAAGATCTTGGCCTCAGATGTAAAAGTGATTTTTCTCCTCCTCATACTAATCATATTGTTGAGACATACATCAAATTAACTACCAATTTGCTGAAATAGTTACAGGGAAAGGATTTTTCATGTAGGCAGAATTTAACATTAGTAGAAAGGGAGGCCTTGAAAGGCCTCATGAATAATCATGCACTTGTTATAAAGCCGGCTGACAAGAGGGGAGTGGTCGTGGTATGGACAGGGAGCAGTATGAAAAAGAGATATAACGACAGTTAGGTGACTCTGAGATCTATGTTACTGGTACGTGACCCCAAAATTTTTGTTATAATGAGAGAAATTAACGTTGTTATTGATAGAGCAATCTGTGTAAAAAATTATAGATGACAAAATGGGCAATTTCCTGAAGGTCATTTCCCCCGGTTTGACTCTGGTTTTGTAATATCTTACCCAAGATACATAAGGACTTGTGTAACCCACCAGGGAGACCCATAGTATCTGGGAGGGCTCTATCTTCAGCAACATTGCAATTTTTCTTGATAAGGTGTTACGCCAATTTGCCACGTCCGCTCCTTCCTATATAAGAGATACAGCCGACTTTTTGCTTAAATTACAGGAAGCGAGTTTACCTAATAAATTTTTCTTTGTTTCTTTTGATGTAGTGTCACTATACACCTCTATTGAACACATGTTGGGATTAGAGGCGGTGTCTGTGGCGCTCACCGGCGCAGGCTGTGATCCGAGTTATGTACACGTTATACTCACCCTTCAGGAGATGGTTCTTAATAGGACTTATTTCCTTTTTGGAGATAAGTTCTACCTCCAGCAGAGGGGCACTGCCATGGGGTCCAATGTGGCCCCCACATATGCGAACATTTTTATGGCATCCCTTGAGGCGGAGTGTGTTTATCCATCTATTTACTCGGATCACATCCTGTGCTGGTGGCGTTACATAGATGATATATTTTTGATTTGGACAGGATCATTGGAGGTTTTGGATCAATTTCATGATTATCTTAATAATTGTAGGTCAGGCCTGCAATTTACTAAGGTTGTGTCTGAACAGTATATACAGCTTTTAGATACCTTGGAATACATTCATGAAGGCCATATTGAGACAGATCTGTTTGTTAAAAGTACTGATCGCAATAATTTGTTGCAATATAGGAGTTCTCATCTGAAACATATGATTGACACCCTCCCATGGAGTCAGCTGTTGAGAGTTAGGAGGGTTGTTTTGGAGGAAGAAAGACTTGACGCTCGCATTCAAGAGATGTGTGAGAAATTTGTGGCCTGAGGTTATCCCAAGGCTGTGTTGAGGAGACATCAGGGACGCTTGAAAGAAGTGAAAAGAGATGATATTTTAAAACCTAAAAAGAGACAGGAAAAAAGTAGAATTCCCTTTGTCACTACCTATAGTGCACTTGGGAATGAGATCTCTAAGTGCCTTAGAAAAGAATGGAATATTCTGCAGAAAGGATTCCCTGAGATTCCAGAGTTTTCAACTGCCCCTATGATGTCATATCTTAGGAATAAGAATCTGCGGGATAGATTAGTTAGATCAGATTATGTGGAAAGGGGAAAGAAGCAATCTTTTTTGGCACCTCCAAAATTTGGTAATTTTCCTTGCCTGAATTGTTGTAACTGTGGTAATCTGTTACGTGGAGATTCTTTTCCTCAGCCGTATACGGGACGGATCATTAGGATACATGAGAGATACATGTAGTAGAAAGCCAGCCTCAAGCAACCAGTGTTAGGAAAATGCTATGCACGGATGTACAGTCCCAAGCCACAGCGTCACATATTCAGAAAAATAGAATATGCAGCACGCATTCAATGGTCAATGAAAATGTTTTAAAAATTTATTTAGAACAGTATTAAAAGCTTCCAAAAAAGTCACTCACCAGTGTAACAGTAAAGTGGTCAATCAAAAATAGGCATGATGGAGCAGTTATACGCTGACGCGTTTCGGGCTTAACACATACGAGCCCTTACTCATAGTGATACCAATATTAAGTAAATGATTCTATTTATAGGGGTAAAGATTACCAATATCCTACACATGTGACATATGTACATTATAATGTACATTATAGATCTATAACATACCTGAAGACTCCATTGCAGGACTACAAACCGCTAAAACGGTCATGCGTACTGCTAAGACAAAACAAGCCTGGCAAGCTATCTCATGCGCACTATTACCAACTCAAACAATCTGCAGATGACAGAAGATGCTAAGTACAAGCAGATGAGCGCAGCAATGTCAAAGTAAAACATTACGGCAGAGTAAGTGCTTTTATGTGTAAAGGCCTGCAATGGAGTAACTATAACTAGAAACAAATTGAAACACATGCCATAAATAGAAACATAAAATAAAAACAAATAATGAATATTTAGTATTTAAAAGTTGAGAGTCTGAATACATGGTATAAACACATTGCAAGAATAATTGTATATCTATAACTAGATTGATATCATCTTTTATTTTAAGTTTTAATATTTTGATATTATTGTCAAAATGATATCATAATTAGTAATGGAACATTATTTCCCTACGCAAATTCAGACCTTTTGGGACTAATGTGTTGAGCACCGTTATCCAAAAGGCTTCCCTATCCCTTAGATGGCTTGCAGTATCTCCGTATGTGGACGAACACATTTTTCTATACCAAAAATTTTTAACATACTAAAATTACAGTCATGGATTTGTATAAAATGTTTGGCTAAATTGGATCTATTTCTAAATGACGTGGTATTAATATCATTAATGTGTTCCAAGAATCGTGTTCTTAATTTTCTGATCGTACTACCCATGTACATGACGTTACATGCCTGACAAATTGCGCCATATACAATATGATGTGAGTTACAATTGATGTAACTTTGGATGGGAAATGTTCTTGAGCCATCAAAATTGTGAAAGTCCTTACAGGAATCAAGATACAATTATTTCAACAACCTATAGAAAACCAACCTCTGGGAACACAATTTTACATTTTAGGAGTTTTCACAATAGGTCTACCCGTAAGTCTGTTCCCACGGGAGAATTCCTACGGGCACGACGTAATTGTAGTACATTCGAATCCTTTCAGAAGGAAGTTAAAGATATTAATGATAGGTTGTCCTTACTAGGCTATCCAAAAGACATACTAAAGGGAGCATATGAAAAAGCTTCAATAAAGGAAAGGCGAGTCCTACTTAAAGAACAAGCAATGTCTACTCCAAAGTATAATCATCCTACTCTCATTTTAGATCACAGTAAACAATTCAATTCTTTTAAGAACATTGTGAATAAATACTTACCTATCCTGTATGAGGATGACATATTGAACAATATTTTGTCAGAGGGTCATCGTGTGGTTTCCCATAGAGCAAAAACTTTGGGAGACTCACTAACCTCAAATGTGTTTCATACCAGTACCAAACAGACTACCTGGCTGAGCTGCAGGGGATTCTACGGGTGCGGCACACATCCTTGCCGCACCTGTGATTATGCCCTGCAGTGTAAGGAATTTCACAATTTCGATGGCTCAAGAACATTTCCCATCCAAAGTTACATCAATTGTAATTCACATCATATTGTATATGGCGCAATTTGTCAGGCATGTAACCTCATGTACATAGGTAGTACGATCAGAAAATTAAAAACACGATTCTTGGAACACATTAATGATATTAATACCACGTCATTTAGAAATAAATCCAATTTAGCCAAACATTTTATACAAATCCATGACTGTAATTTTAGTGTGTTAAAAATTTTTGGTATAGAAAAATGTGTTCGTCCACATAGAGGTGGAGATACTGCAAGCCACCTAAGGGATAGGGAAGCCTATTGGATAACGGTGTTCAACACATTAGTCCCAAAAGGTCTGAATTTGTGTAGGGAAATAATGTTCCATTACTAACTATGATATCATTTTGACAATAATATCAAAATATAAAAATTTAAAATAAAAGATGATATCAATCTAGTTATAGATATACAATTATTCTTGCAATGTGTTTATACCATGTATTCAGACTCTCAACTTTTAAATACTAAATATTCATTATTTGTTTTTATTTTATGTTTCTATTTATGGCATGTGTTTCAATTTGTTTCTAATTATAGTTACTCCATTGCAGGCCTTTACACATACAAGCGCTTGCTCTGCCGTAATGTTTTACTTTGACATTGCTGCGCTCATCTGCTTGTACTTAGCGTCTTCTGTCATCTGCAGACTGTTTGAATTGGTAATAGTGCGCATGCGATAGCTTGCCAGGCTTTTGCCTTGCCAGCCTTGTTTTGTCTTAGCAGTACGCATGACCGGAGGTAGTCATCACTTCCGGCCTGTGGTCCGTGCCGATTTGGCGGTTTGTAGTCCTGTAATGGAGTCTTCAGGTCTGTTATAGATCTATAATGTACATATGTCACATGTGTAGGATATTGGTAATCGTTACCCCTATAAATAGAATCATTTACTTAAGATTGGTATCGCTATGAGTAAGGGCTTGTGTGTGTTAAGCCCGAAACGTGTCAGCGTATAACTGCTCCATCATGCCTATTTTTGATTGACCACTTTACTGTTACACTGGTGAGTGACTTTTTTGGAAAGTTTTTAATACTGTTCTAAATAAAAAAAATTTGGACAATTGAATGCGTGCTGGATATTCTATTTTTCTGAATACATGAGAGATGCCGTTCATTGTATGTAGTATATGTGATTCCTTGTAGTCTAATTTACGTTGGAGAAACAACGATGGAAATAAGAGAAGGCATTAATAAACATAAAAGTACGATCCGTAGATGTGTGCTGGAGCTCCCTGTGGCTAAACATTTTGTAGAGAAAGGTGATTCTATCTCACAATTAAGATTTAGGGTTATAGACCATGTGGCCCCTTTAAGGAGAGGGGGAGATCGTGAAAAATTACTGAGGAGTAAAGAACTACAGTGGATTTTTGATTTAAAATCTTTTCACCCATTAGGATTGAATATTGAATTCAATGTTGGGAGAATATAATTGGTTGTATGATGAGGTATATGCTATGGTACTTTTTTGATTTGCATATTGTTTTTATATTTTTTACCTTTATTGTGGCTACTAATAAAGTTTTTTTTATGTGTTTTTTAGGATGATGGATGTAGCGGGATCACGGATTTCTCCATATATCTCATTGCTCTACTATTATGTGGATAGTTTGTTATTCATAATTCTATTATCTTTAATATAGTGACAAATATGTGTTGGGCATTTTTGAGCATTTTTTGGCTAATCTATTGATCCTTATATGTGGAGTGCCTAGTGCGCCCTATTATGTAGGTTCAAGGTTTTGGCTATTAGCTCTCGGCCAGATATTTAGTCTATATTATAGATTTGTGAACGTCGCTTCCTACAGACATGGACATTTGACAGGGGTGGCAGCACTGTGTCTATGTTCGTGGGTGTGGGAGCATGTGAGAGATGTTATTAGCCAATAAGATTATGTTCCACCGTAGTGTCGGCAACGGTCATGTGCGATAAAGCGCTGAATCCGCTTCCAACGAAGTAAGGGCTATGAGCATGCACAATAACGCTGTGATGACGCTGTCAACTTTGGATCTGCGCGGTAAGGATCGGTGAACGCCGGGGATATGTGATCAGTGATCCCGCTCATCTGGTTTGTTTACTAATGTTTTATTGGTGTATTTCTCAGTCTGTTACTTGATGTGTATCATGATTGGTGCAATGTTCAAATTACACATATGTTCAATTGTTCATATGTTGATTTTTTGACACTTTAAAATGATTGGTTGTAATCACAATGTTAGGACCACCTTGTTTGTATGAATATGTAACTATTGGGCACTTCAATTTATGCTTGACAAAGACCCGTTGTGGGTCGAAACATTGCAGTTTTTTTGTACTCTGGGATTCTGGAATAAAGGAACACTTATGCTGACGTCCGTTTGCCGTTCTTTATGAACTTCTCCCAGACATGACTCGTATCTGCAGAATTTACCAAAAAATCAGCTTAGACTCAAATTTTCTAACACCTCGCTAGCTGCTCCCCACCTCTGTACAAACTCCTCATGGGATGATCGGTGTAGCTGAAGGGTGGGGGCGGGGTTAAAGAGTGATGAGTGGAGGTAATGGGACAATTGGTTTATAGGTGGAGATGATAGGTCTGTGGGGTGATAGTTGGAGTTGAGGGGTCATGGAATGATTATTGGAGGTGGTGGGGCTATGGCTGGAGGTGAGAGCACTTTTGAGTGATAGTTGGAGGTGAGAGGGTATAGGCTGAAGGGGAGAGGTGAGGAGGCTATGGGGTGATAGGTTGTGGCACGGGGGTTATGGGTGGAGGTGAGGGGATTATAAAGTGCGGGGGGAAGGTGAGGGGACTATGGGTTGATAGGTGGAGCTGAGGAGTGTGTGGAGTAATGGGGGAAGGTAAGGAAGCTAGGTGGATGTGAGAGTTAATAGTGTTGTATTTTTGGGGGGGCTGTATTTTGTGTTGCCACGAGGTCACACAACACACTGGTAGAGGGCAGGAGAGGTGGTACAGGCCATAGCTTGCAGGCACAATATTCTGGGCGGAGACAGATTACCAACCCCACCGGAAATAGTGCTGCGGCTGTGGCCTGTACCCCACAGGATCATATTGTGCTTCCTGAAGTCCGTCCCCTGCATCTGCAGAAGATCAACTGCAACCATGACCTTCAGGGAGTGCAGATGTTAGTTTAGTAATAACATGTTTTTTTTAGTGTTTCTATTCTTTTACAGGTTCCCTCCTTTGGACATCATAGGATTCCTTGGTATACATCAGATCAGCATTGGATTGATTTCTTTAATAAAATGGTCAACTTAACTGAACTTTTTTTCCAGTGTTTGTAATAGAGGTGTCTGACAGACACCTCTCCATTACTATCACTGTTACTTGGTGTCAGTCAGTGGTGCTTCATCACACAATGCTGAAACTAACCCCCTTCCACTATTATCCCAGTATCTAACACACCAGGGGTACTGGAAAGAGCCAGTAACCATTAGGAGTTGACCCTCTAATATATGGTCCGCTTCTGAGGCGGCTGCGAGCTGGAATTTTTAGGGTGGATGAAGGGAAGATCCACATCTATGGATCTTCCTATCCTCATAGTTTCAGCCTGCAGCTGCCGATTTTACCTTAGGATGGTTATGAAAAGAGGTGAGGTCCCCATATTGCCTTTTATTATTTGCATAAGAAAAAAAACTCTCATAATCAGCCAAGGTAAAACCGACAGCTGCAGGCTGATGCTATCAGGATGGGAAGGTCCATGGATACTGGTCTCTTTCCATCCTAAAAATACCAACCCGCAGCCCCCCCAGAAGCAGACCATCACATTAGAGGGTTCACTTCTAATGGTTACCTGGCAGTTCCCAGTACCCATGGTGCCTTGGGTTTCAAGGGTAACAGTGAGAGGGGGTTAATGTCAGCCTTGCAGTAACATGAAACCTTGCTGGCTGACACCAAGCCCCAGCGATAGTAATGGAGAGTCATCTGTCAGTCACCTCTATTAGCAAATTTGGAAAAAAAAATTTAAAAACCCCACAGAACTGACAAAAAACACTTTATTTAAATAAACACTCACATAATCCATCATTGACCATTTTATTTAAGAAATGTATCTAATCCTGATCTGCCGTAGTACAACAAATCCACTATATTCACTATAGGGGAACCTGTAGAAAAAAAAACCAAAAAAAAACCAGAAACACTACACAAACATATCCAGTAATAGGTAGCTTTCCTGACAGGCTCTAGGGGATGTCATCCAGCTTTACTGGATGTTAATAGCCTATCCAGCCACTGGGAAAAGAAAAACTGGGTGCCTGCTGTGAGGGATTCAACACCAACCAACACCACCCAACTTTCCCAGATGCTGGATAGCCTAGAAAGCTAGATGAAAACCCATTCTCCACAGCAGGATATAATAGGAAAGCAGGTTGCTTTAGGGGATGGATGCTGAATAGCCTATATAGCACCTGGGAAAGCAGGGTAACATCCCCCACAGAAGGCACCAAGGAAAACTGTATACCTGTTGTGGGTGAAAGAGCATAACCCAACCAACCCCCACCTGTCACCACAGAAACCCCAACCTTTGCCCACCTCTCCTCCACCCCCACTCTAAACACCCCTCTACCCTCACTCGATCCCCCCATTTTACACCTACTCTGAACCTATTCATGCTGTTTTTAATCAGAACAAGTATAGCTGGGAGCCACTTGCCCTGAAAAGTATAAGGGCCTAGAAAGCCACCAAGAGAAGTAACATGGTACAAAGTAGGTCCCCATCTGAACTGATGCCAGCCTGCTGTTGGTGGATGGTCCCTTAGGATTTGAAGAAAATGTGCACTAAGATTTTCATATATGCTAGATGTAGTCCTGCTAGTCTGTTTTTGTGTGTTTACACCCACATGAGACTTGGCATATTCTCTATTATTTGGTGATATGGTGTTTTTATATTGTCTTTAGCTTTATCATAAGCAACTTTTCTCATTTTCTGTTTTTTATTTGTGTATTATTTGAACAGACTTATTTTGTGTTCATACTGGCATTTGGAGCCTCCGTGGATTCCATCAGTTTTGATGGGGGGAAAAATAGAACCACATAACTGTATTATTCTTGCTGTAAACACGACAGACACCATGAAGGAACCCAACATATCCCATTATGAGTCAACAGAGCCTGTTGGGCACTATTTCTGTCCATGACTTAACAGCTCCAGCGCTGTTGTTATTATAGTCAATCACATTTTTGTAAGGTTTTTAATGTATTAACTTTGGATAATCTTTTGCTCTAATGTCTGCATCGTTATTTTTTTGTGCCCTTGCGGGTGATGGTCCTTCATTATTTTAAGTTTGGACCTTGATTTGTTGTGTATGTGCTGAATGCAGGTTTTAATTGTTTTTAACTCTACTTTATCAAGTTAAATTTAGTGTTTTCACTAATTTTGTGTGTTTTGGAAATCAAGCCTTGTTTGGGCTTGTTCACACGCAGTTTTCACTCCGTGTTAAAAGCGCTTTTTAGATCCGTCTCTGGGACCGACAGAGATCTAAACAATTAGCAGTGACTTTATCACTGCGGTCTATGAGGAACACGCAGTGGCGTTCACACGAGAGATCGCAGCTGCGTGTTCCCCTCCTGCCTGTCGGCTCCGTCTTTGAAAGAATTGCATGTCAATTCTTTGATCGGGTCCATAAAGCGGATCTAAAAAGCGCTTGTAACACGGAGTGAAAACTCTGTGTGAACAAGCCCTTTGCCTTTTCTCCTGTTGTGCTGGTTAGCATGCTCACCACTTTTCTGTTGCCGACTAATCAAATTTTGTAGGCTTACAGTTGTTTTGCTGTAGGCTCCCTTATATGACATATAAAAATTAATTCATTTTATTAATTTCATTAATAAAAGCAAATAGCGAAATCAATGCTTTTTTACAAGCTTAAAAAGAACGTCAGAAAAAAATAAAACTATGTGTGGAAGTCCGAGGGTATGTTCTTTTAAAATCCACACCTTTCCTTGCAGATTTTAAACACAGACTTACAAGTATATATGCAGCGTTCATTGCCTTTTTTTTTTAACACAGATTAGCCCTATTTCTTTGGGGGTAATTAACATCTCCCTTTCCCATGGCGGAATCCAAACAGAATCTACGTCAAAGGAGTCACTCCTTGTTTTTTCACTAGGTAAACTAAATTGTAAATTTATGATTTAAAAGTTTGAGACATCATGTGTATGGGATTTATAATGAATTTTGATTCAGAATCGGATGCAGAATTCGCATCCTTTTTCACATCAAAATCTGATGTTTGAATCTACTCTTAGGGTAGGTTCACACAGCTGATTTTCAGCGCTGATTCAACGTGAACTCCACATGTAAAATCCGCGCCAGTAAGCGAATTTGCAATTTCAGAGGCAGATTTTCATTGTGAATTTGGATCTGGATTTTGGATGCTGATTACACTCTGTTTTGAATTTGTTTGTATGTCAAATCCGTGTCCCATCCCTATCAAACTTACTTTGATGTAGATGGGACTATTCAGTTCTATGGGCAGTTGCAGTACTGGTTCAGCACTAAATCCGCCTCAGAAATTGACTTCAGTCCTTTTTTAGTCCTGATATTCTTTATCGCTGAAAATAATTCACTGCTGCCAAAAATCAGGGTGGGGTGCACTGATTTTCCAATAAAAACAATGTAAGGCGGATTGCAGTCTGATTTGGACGATGTTTTGATGAAGATTTAGACACAACATCTAAATAATCTGTGTGAACATACCCTAAGTGGTAACTGGAGATGCAGTTAAGTTAGGAGTTTATACAGTGGTCCCTCAAGTTACAATGGCCTCAGGAAACAATATATTCCACATACAATGGTCTTTCCTGGGATATTGTATGCTGAGTGTGATTTCAAGATACAATCGCCCAGAAACTGATCCAGCCAAATATCTTGAATATTTTACTTGTAAAACCTCTGTTTTAGTTATGTGCATGCAGTCTTGGAACGCCTTTCTACAGTACAGTGTGGTACTACATGTTCTGTAGTGCTCTATACGTTTGCCAGGATGAGCGGCTCATTTGGGCACTTAGTGAGTGCGCCCAATCTTCTTTTTTGCTGATACATTGGGCCTTATGTATGAAAACTGTCTAGCAGTAACACAGACTTTATTGCCCATAGCAACCAATCAGAGCTCAGCTTTTGTTTTTCTAGCACACTAAACAGGTATGTGCAGATAGCGTCTTGGATACGTTTTTGCAATTCGTAAAACGCATCAGATGCACCCAGAAACATACCACAAAGTGTTTTACATTGAAATCAATGTAATCACACTTAAACATTGATACGTATTGGGATCCATTTTTTGGTAAGCAAAACGTACCCAAATACGTATTTAACAAACGCCATGTGAACATGCCCTATGGAATTAAAGTTGAGCTCTTCCCTGAAGACTGTAAGCCTTCATGGGCAGGGCCCTCTCTCCCTCTGTACCAGTTGCTAGTTAGTCATTGTCACCTTTGTACTTGTTTGACCTATGTTATATATATAACCCCCCTTAACAGCACTGTACAGCGCTCTGGAACTAAGGGCGCTCTAAAATAATAATAATATGGACAACAAAGACAGTCTTACTTCTACGCAGTTTTCATACATAAGGCCTTATATGTCCACATACATTAAGGGCCACATATATGAACCTGTTTAGGCCAAAAACTTACTTTTTTACCCATTGGTTACTATGGGCAAAAGAGTGAGTTTTAGACCTAAACAGTTTCATACATGTGTGCTTTAGTTTGCAAATGCAGCTCTGCATAAGGATTAGCCGCATATAATAATAATTATCTGTGTGGGGCCACTCAACTGGCTTTTCCATGAGGAAGTGACATGCATGGGCATACATCTGCACAGATTTTTTTTTCTCGTGCAAATAAAAAACTAGTAAAACAGGATATAAACTACTTTTTGTTTTCTTCATATGTGTCAGTCCCAAGGATCAAATGATTCTGCTTGTAGACAATTAGAATATTTGTACCCAGCCACATAGATTAGGCCACACTTCCCTACTGGGGGAGCTACTTATCCTGGGATTTATATCTGTTTTTCCCTACTTCTCAAGTCTTAAGAAGGGTAAACATTAAGGGCGACATGTATGAACGGGCTTTTCGCCTGTTTTTAGGAGTAAACTGCGCCTCCCGGCCCGAATCCCCCTGTCGGATGCAGGGATGCAGTGTTAGGCGCAGCGTTCACCACTTTCAGCTGCGCCCCGCATGAAGGGGCGGGCAATGGGCGTGGTGTGGGCGCGGTGTAGGCGTTCCGGGGACGCGGCGCGCTCAAAAACCCCGAGGCATGTACGATGGCGGCTCGCCAAAGCGCGGCGCAATGCAGCGCTCGGCAGCTCCGACACTCAGACCTAGTTTATTTTGGTCTAAATGCTCTGGCTGTGGCGAAGTGAAGCAAGAACGGAACATGCGAGGAAGCATACAGAAGATCGCAAGAGAAATCTCGGTGCTGCGCTCCGTGCAGCATGGAGTATGATTCCCAAAACATCGCCTTTATAAAAGCGGAAAACATTGTCAGAAAAGAGCTCAACCTCAAAAATAAAAAATATTTAAAAAAAAAAACACTTTCCAAAAATCTAGAACGCCGCAACATCAGGAATTAGGATATTGGAAATTGCCGGGAAATACAGTAATTCAAATTCTGAAAGCTATTCTCATTGGTTGGCATAAACCAACCATTCAGAATAGGAGCGACAGTGAACCATTAAAACCTATGGAGAACTATTGACCAATCAGAATCAAAAGCGGGACAGTTCAAAATACAGTAAAAATGCAGAAAAGAGCTGATTGGCTGAGCTAGCGGGGGCTTGGCTCTCTCGGCCTAGCAGTTTAGGAGCGACATGGACCCATTATAACCTATGAGAAGTTAGAACCAATCAAAATCAAAGGCGGGACAGTTCAAAATACAGTAAAAATGCTGAAAAGAGCTGATTGGCTGAGCTAGCGGGGCTTGGCTATCCCAGCCAATCAGAGCGTGAGCTACTTCTCCCATTGTAGTCTATGGAGAGATGGGCGCAATGCAATCTCAGCGCTCAGCGCCGTGCGGCATGGAGTATGAATAAAAAAAACATTTTTATTAGTTGTAAATATCCTCTGAAAAAGAGCTCAAACATTCTATGAACATAAATCAATTCTATCCCAAACAACGCGTTTGTCGCCGAGACCGGCGCTACATCGGGAATTGCAATAGAGAGAATTACCGGGAAATATAGTAATTCAAATTCTGTAAGCTATTCTCATTGGTCGGCAGAAACCGGCCAATCAGAATAGGAGCGACAAAGACCCATTATAACCTATGGAGAAATTATTGGAAAAAGCGATCAAACAATAAAATCAAAGGCGGATAGTTCAAAAAAACAGTAAAAATACAGAAAAGAGCTGATTGGTTGAGCTAGCGGTGGCTTGCCTATCCCAGCCAATCAGAGCGCGAGCTACTTCTCCCATTGTAGTTTATGGAGAGATCGGCGCAATGCAATCTCGTCGCTCAGCGCCGTGCGGCATGGAGTAAAATAAAAAAATCATTTTTATTAAGTGTAAATCATTATCAGATAAAGCGTTGAAGCCTTCTCTAAAAATAAATCCGTTAAATCCCTAACAATGCGTTTGTCGCCGAGACCGCCGCTACATAAGGAATTGCAATAGAGAGAATTGCCGAGAAATACCGTAATTCAAATTGTTTAAGCTCTTCTGATTGGTCGGCAGAAGCCAGCCAATCAGAATAGGAGCGACAAAGACCCATTATATCCTATGGAGGACTATTGACCAATCAGAATAGGAGCGACAAAGACCCATTATATCCTATGGAGGAGTATTGACCAATCAGAATAGGAGCGACAAAGACCCATTATATCCTATGGAGAAGTTTTGACCAATCAAAATCAAAGGCGGGACAGTTCAAAATACAGTAAAAATACAGAAAAGAGCTGATTGGCTGAGCTAGCGGTGGCTTGCCTATCCCAGCCAATCAGAGCGCGAGCTACTTCTCCCATTGTAGTCTATGGAGAGATGGGCGCAATGCAATCTCGGCGCTCAGCGCCGTGCGGCATGGAGTATGAATAAAAAAATCATTTTTATTAAGTGTAAATCATTATCAGATAAAGCGCTGAAACCTTCTCTAAAAATAAATCAGTTAAATCCCGAACAACGCGTTTGTAGCCGAGACCGGCGCTACAT
Source organism: Phyllomedusa bahiana (assembly GCA_025379985.1). Classification (NCBI taxonomy): domain Eukaryota; kingdom Metazoa; phylum Chordata; class Amphibia; order Anura; family Hylidae; genus Phyllomedusa; species Phyllomedusa bahiana. The sequence continues at coordinate 25,168 of JAODAL010000888.1, forward strand.
AAGGAATTGCAATAGAGAGACTTGCCGGGAAATACAGTAATTCAAATTGTTAAAGCTCTTCTCATTGGTCGCCATAAACCAGCCAATCAGAATAGGAGCGACAGTGGCCGATTCTAACCTATGGAGGAGAATGGACCAATCAGAATAGGAGCGACAGTGGCCCATTCTAACCTATGGAGGAAAATTTACCAATCATATTCAAAGGCGGGACAGTTCAAAAGACAGTAAAAAGGCAGAAAAGAGCTTATTGGTTGAAGCGGCGGGGGCTCGTCCAGCTTAGCCAATCAGAGCGCGAGCTACTTTCTCATAGAGTTCTAAACCTGATTTTATTGAATTAATATTTTTTGATATTTACTCCGATATTATTATTCATTTTATATACACATCGGGACAACTTCGGCAGTATTATCATTTGATTTCGGCCATGTACAGTTTTATTTCAGATTGCATTAGAAAACCCATAGGAGCATCGCTCGCTCTCCCATTGGTCCAAATAACCGCGCCTCTTTTAACTCAGCCAATCACAAACAGAGCTCGCTCTGCATTTCTTTTCCCATAGAACTCTATGAAAAAAGTAGCTCGCGCTCTGATTGGCTAAGCTGGACGAGCCCCCGCTGCTTCAACCAATCAGCTCTTTTCTGCCTTTTTTTTTGTCTTTTGAACTGTCCTGCCTTTGAATATGATTGGTCAATTTTTCTCCATAGGTTATGTAGTGCTAATAGATTTATTGACCATCCGGAATTCCATATTGACAGTATCACTTTAAGAATTATAGATGATAATAGCCAGGCTTTAAGCTGTAATTTTCCTAGTGCTTGGTAAATGTTTGTGAGAAACAGTATATTGACACAGAGGGTTGTTATCAGGGCCTCGTTGTTGTGGGAGCGTTGTACCAAGTAGTCACATAGCTCTGTGCTGGTCTAAACATCACTGGGTAGTAATTGTTTAGAGGAAAATCATGGGAACCAATGTGTTCATGGTTCAGGGTCGCTCGGCATCTAGTCATGGGTTTTTTCCAGTGCCAGGTTAACCTCTTAAGAACTGGCCATTCGAGGGAGGGAAGCCTTATACTGGAAAAGTACTGATCTGTCAGCTTGCGTAACACTTGGTTACACAGGCATTTGTTTCAAGTAAGATATAAGCTGGGAAAGTTTGCTGCAAAGTTAGAAGTAGCTGTACCTGTGGGCTAAAGAGGGACGCCTCGCCGCCACAGTGTGGATACCCCGGGTAGATCTCTCTATCTCGCTGGCCCCTTCTCCCAGCTGATGTTATTGATAGATGATGCTGATAAGATGCCTGGTGGAGCTTGGACCTGTATATGGGGGCACCCGTGCACGGTGTTGTCTCAGGATTATCTCTCTATCTTCACTGGTTCGTGTTTACCAGTTGATGCCAATAGATGAAGCTTATAAGATGCCTGATGAAGCTTTGACCCATATATAGATGTGATGTGAGTATTTGTAATCCTTATTATGTGTGCTTTGCCTTTGTAACCAATATTATGCATGCCTTGCCTTTATAACCTATATTATGCAAAAGTATATACAATATCACACTATCTTCTTGTAGTTTTATGTAATCATTGAATTACTCATATAATACCGTGTTTCCCCGAGAGTAAGACACCCCCGATAGTAAGACGTAGCGGTGTCTTAGGGAGGTCGCCTAATGTAAGATGTATCCCGAAAGTAAGACGTAGCGGCTGTCCGGAGCTCTCGGCACAGGCAGCGTGTGTCATCACGCTGTGTGCGCGGCCTGATGACGTCACTGCCTATGCCGGGAAGAGCGCGCGGGAGGCCGGAGCAGCGAAGAGGCGGCGCGGCGCGGGAGACGGAGCAGCGGGGAGCCAGGTAAGTGTTTTCTGCCTACAGCTGGCCCTATACCTGCCTACAGCTGGCCCTATACCTGCCTGCAGCTGGCCCTATACCTGCCTGCAGCCGGCCCTATACCTGTCTACAGCCGGCCCTATACCTGCCTACAGCTGGCCCTATACCTGCCTACAGCTGGCCCTATACCTGCCTACAGCTGACCCTATACCTGTCTACAGCTGGCCCTATACGCTAGTCTAACGCTAGCTGGCCCTATACCTGCCTACAGCCGACCCTATACCTGTCTACAGCTGGCCCTATACCTGCCCTATATAAGACATACCCCGAAAGTAAGACATACTGGGACTTTTGGGGGTAAAAAGAATGTAAGACAGCGCGTCTTACTATCGGGGAAACACGGTAAAGTAAATAAAGCATTGGATGTTGCCTTCTTTAAAGCCGTTCAGGACCCACACAAATAGTTGGCAAAACAGGTTAGAATGGGCCACTGTCGCTCCTATTCTGATTGGTCAATTCTCCTCCATAGGTTAGAATGGGCCACTGTCGCTCCTATTCTGATTGGCTGGTTTATGGCGACCAATGAGAAGAGCTTAAACAACTTGAATTACTATATTTCCCGGCAATTCTCTCTATTGCAATTCCTTATGTAGCGCGGACTCGGCGTACAAACGCGTTTGTTCGGGATTTAACTGATTTATTTTTAGAGAAGGTTTGAGCTCTTTGATCTGATATTGATTTACACTTATAAAAATTATTTTTCTTATTCATACTTCATAGCCGCACAGCGATCGAGCCGCCGAGATTACATTGCGCCGATCTCTTCCATAACTACAATGGGAGAAGTAGCTCTCGCTCTTATTGGCGAGATAGCCAAGCATCGCTAGCTCAGCCAATCAGCTCTTTTCTGTATTTTTACTGTATTTTGAACTGTCCCGCCTTTGATTTTGATTGGTCAAAACGTCTCCATAGCTTATAATGGGTCTTTGTCGCTCCTATTCTGATTGGTCAATTCTCCTCCATAGCTTTAATGGGCCACTGTCGCTCCTATTCGATTGGCTAGTTTATGCCGACAATGAGAATGTTACAGAATTTGAATTACTGTATTTCCCGGCAATTCTCTCTATTGCAATTCTCGATGTAGCGCCGGTCTCGGTGACAAACGCGTTGTTCGGGATTGAATTGATTTATGCTTATAGAATGTTTGAGCTCTTTTTCAGAGAATATTTTACATTTAATAAAAATGATTTTTTTTATTCATACTCCATGCTGCACGGCGCTGAGAGCCGAGATTGCATTGCGCCCATCTCTCCATAGACTACAATGGGAGAAGTAGCTCGCGCTCTGATTGGCTGCGTTAGCCAAGCCCCCGCTAGCTCAACCAATCAGCTCTTTTCAGCATTTTTACTGTATTTTGAACTGTCCCGCCTTTGATTTTGATTGGTTCTAACTTCTCCATAGGTTATAATGGTCCCTGTCGCTCCTATTCTGATTGGCCGAGATAGCCAAGCCCCCGCTAGCTCAGCCAATCAGCTCTTTTCTGCATTTTTACTGTATTTTGAACTGTCCCGCCTTTGATTCTGATTGGTCAATAGTTCTCCATAGGTTTTAATGGTTCACTGTCGCTCCTATTCTGATTGGCCGGTTTCTGCCGACCAATGAGAATAGCTTTCAGAATTTGAATTACTGTCTTTCCCAACAATTTCCAATATCCGAATTCTTGATGTTGCGCCAGTCTAGATTTTTGGAAAGTGATTTTTGTAATGTATTTTTTATTTTTGAGGTTTGAGCTCTTTTTCTGAGAATGTTTTCTGCCTTTATAAAGGCGATTTTTTTATTCATACTCCACACGGACATCATTAATGATTTCTCGCTGTTCTCCAGCCTGTCTCGCATCGGAATACATGTGAGGCGCAGTCCCGCACAGCGCCCATGTCCCCGCACTGCGCCCATGTCCCCGCACTGTGCCCCACACACTGGCGAGGCGCAGGGAACTTTTCCCCGCATGTATGAGTGCACCTCCTCGGACGGAGAATCTTAGGCGCAGCGCTGCACTGCGCCTAAGTCCCGCACTGCGCCCCAAACAGGGAGAGGCGCGGCGGACTTTTGCCCGCATGTATGAGTGCACTACCTCGGGCGGCGAATCATAGCCGCAGCGCCACACTGCGCCTAAGTCCCGCACTGCGCCTCAAGCAGTGGTGAGGCGCGGCGGACTTTACATAGGATGTATGAGCATAAATCAGGCGCAGATTTCGCCAGAAAACCATCGGAAAGGTGCGCCCCGACGTGGCGAGATTCATACATGTCGCCCTAAGAGTTTTTCCTCAAGGGTATTGTAAATATAGGATCAGTTTAAAAGGTAACAATTCCATGCCCTATCCACTCTCATTCTCTCACACAATCAAGTTAGATCAAGAGCCGATGTATGGTGGCTCTGTGCAGAGAGAAGGATTAGATTCAAGCTAAATTGTTTTAAATGGAAATGAGAATGCACTCCTGTGAATGCCCTATTACATATTCTCACATTTTTGTCCCTCTCTCTGACACTGGAATTTTATAGGATAGGAATAGAGGAATCAGTGCATGAGGCAATGTTTGAGTTCCTTAGAAGTTAAAGATCCGATCCTGCAGCATTCCCTGATGATTTCCTTTAAGGCCCAAGGTGAGGTGGCTGCAGGTTTTGCTTCTATCATACCCCAGATCACCATTAACAAAAATGTTGCCTGTATTAATTATGTGTATTATAATGAGCAAAGATATTACAATTACACTAGACAAGCTGTAAGAGGGATAATCGATCAGCTAGGCCTGCCAACATCTATGGCTTTCCAAAATAGAATGGTGTTAGATATGATCTTAGTAGAAAAGGTGTGTATGTAAAACATAACAAAGACCGTGTGTTTGTACATCCATCCCAAATAACAAGGCTCCGGAGGAAGTATCAGTGTAGTCTTAAAGGGATTTTGCATGAAGTAAAATTGAAGTGGGAAGTTTGAAAATTAAATAACATTGTTTACAGTTCATTTCCAGGGGATACGACCAGGGCTGAGAGCTCCTCAGTCCTGGTCGCACATGCTCAGACATCACCTTTCTTCTCAGGCAGCTACTGAGTGTTCAAACCCCAGGTGCTGTCATTCTACTCCTGTCCTTTGGACTCCTTAGTAATTAGTCAAACAGTACAAATAAAAAAAAGAAACCTCAATCAGGTTTGTGCATTGATAAAGAGGAAAAAAAAAAGTTCCTGCAGGAATTTGAACCACGGACCCTTGTGCTGTAGAGCAAAAATGTTACCTCTGACCTACATTGTAGTTACTTACAATTCTATACATGAACAGACCTTTCTTCGACTACAGAGAGGAAAGGCCTGGTGATGTCATCCTGCAGGGTCACATGATATGCAATTCAAACAAATCACACACGCCCCCTTCTGTGCACACAGAGCTGAAGAGCTGGATGCAGGAGGTATGAAGTGAGATCGTGGCAAAACCCCTTTAAAGAAAATAACTTCTCTCACTGATGAATTAGCCTCGAATGCAGGAATACATGATCCCTTTTCTAAATGGATGCCAGGGATGAGAGATATTTGGGAGATGTGTTCATAGCCATTGTGGTCATAATACTAGTTAATATGGTCCTGGGAGTTTGTTGTTTCCCCCTAATATGTAGTATGATTTCAAAAGCTGTTAACAATATGATGAGTGCCAATACAATGGTGCTCCAGATGAGGCCTCTTGATGGAGAGGATGATATCTCTGGGCAGTTAGATCACCCAGAGGAAGATTATAACACAATGTAGAGACCCCAGAATAGAGACGAGACCCAGAAGTGGGATGGAAGCTGCAGCAGTGTATTACCAGCTTTATTGATTAGCATTATGAAGACCAGCTTCCCTCATAGGATATAGCCCATGGGATAGAATCCCTAGTCTCACCTAGGTATGTCTCATATTCAGGTACTCATTTGAAAATGCAGGGGGAATTGATATAGAAATTAATAAATTCTATAGTTCCATAATACAGAGTTAAAAGTTTTGCAATTTCTATTGATACAAGCTTCTTCCATGAAGCTTGTGTCCTTGTATTGTTTTGGTAGAATCTCAATGTCTAACTGTAAACAATGGCTTTGTTATTAATTACCAAGGACAATGCCAGTCTAGATGTTTAGGAGAGAAGTTAGTCGTTTTTGTGAATAGTTTTGTCTTTTCTGTCATGCGCAGTAGAACCACTGACTTTTAGATATCTCAGAATCATTATGTCTTGCACGCTAAGCAGCGTTCAAAAATATTTAGAATAATTAGAGGTGTGATTTTAGTACTGACCAGTAAAGATGCTTATTAACGATTGTTAATGAGGTGATTGTTATAATACATGAATAATTATAAAAGAGTTGTTTCTAACATAGATGACTAAAAGGTATTAACCAATAAAAAATATATCTGTTTTGCATAGATTACTGAAAGTTTATAAAACTTTGCCAAGCTTTCAATAAAGGAGAAAGGATACACTGACATTTTGGGGAATATCTCTTGTTCTTTCGACATTGTATGTACATACAAACTTATAATTTGGACACCGCACAAACAAAGCAGGGAGATATTTTAGACTCCCATAACAATGTGAAAAGCTATCTAAAATTCTGGATGTGGATTTTTGGCAGATTAGATGAGGCGTTTGTCACAGAATCTATGTTTAAATAGTCATCAAATCCAAAGGTGCAAAGGGTGCCTAAATGAGATCACATCTGAACCCTTTTGTAGTGTAACTCTGAATTCTACTTAGTTATAAAAGTTACCATTTCTTCACTTTTTTATATTCTTTGGGCCTAATTTATCAAAACTAACAGTAAGACTGTCTATGTTACCCATAGCAAACCAAGTAGAGTTCAGCTTTAATTTTTTTGAGCAGTGTTAGGGTATATTCACATCGCTGATATTGACGCTGTTTTTACAGATTTGGTACAGATATAGATTCTGCCCCCAAACACCATCAAAACGACTTTAAATCGCTTCCAGTTCATTCCCATTGATTCCTACGCAAAACCGCCTCCTTGCTTGTACAATGCGTTTTTTTAATCACTTATTTTCAGCACTGAAAAGTGCAAAGTCAAGTCTTATTGATAGACATTTTTCATGCATATGTCCCATTGTGTATGAAGCACATGACCCAAAGAAGCTCCTATCTTCAAACAGAATGTGATTTTCTTTCTAACTGTTATACAGGAATTTCCTTTATATGTATCAGTTATCTGATTCATTTTCTTTAATCTTCATTTAACGTAATGTTGGGGGGATTTTTTGGGGGGACTCTAAAAAAATTTTTCAATTTTTCCCATAGATTTTACGGTTTCCCCTTAAAGGGTTTGTCCTGAAACCAATTAAAGGGGTTACCCGGGATTTTAAAAGATTTCTTTGAACCCCTATAAAAACAGTTTTTATATTGAATCGTAAAGTTAATCCTACCTTAATGGGGTTTTTTTTTCTTTTCCCCTCCTTATTCTTTCTATCATAAGATCTACTTTTTGCGGGTAAAAACTTTTGGGCTTTGGGTAATGTCAGTGGGGTTCTCCAGCATTTTTTCCCTTAAAAGGGTTCTAGCTTTTTTGCAATTTTGGGATTTTACCCCCTTTTTATCTTTGCCATTGTGCTGACATTTGGGGGTTTTTAATTTCCCCCCCCGTCTGTACTTGCTGTCTTTTTAAATTTGATGTTAGCTGGGGAAATTAAAATCACTTTTGAAAAACTGTACGGGCCAGTCATCATTTTCATAACCCCCACTGTCCCAACCCCCAGCTCTGAACTTTGTCCTTTGCCCTTTTACTGTTTTAGCAAGTTCTGCCGCAGAAAAAAACATTTTTCCCCCCCCCTTTGTAATTTTTGAAATGAAATTTTCTTTTTTTTACTTGAAAAACTACGGCGGGAAAAAAGTAAATTTGCGCCGTTCGTTCTCGGCTCGGTCCGCCTACTACTTGGTAGGGGTTTTTTTCAAGCCTGGCTTCAAAAGCCCCCCAAGTGTGAAAAACGTTTCATGGGGCCCTTTGTGATCAATGAACTTTAAAAGTTGGTTTAGCAGGCTTGGGGGGGGAAGGGGGGAGAAAAGGGGGCTCTTTGTTTAATTTTTGCACAGTAGGCAGGTAAATAATTTTTAGGGAATTTTCCCAAAAGTTTAATATAATAAAAGTTTTTAGCCCTATAATAAATAAAAGGATAGTTCTGGAGAACCCCTTTAACATTGCATGTTGAAGGATCACTGTATTGCTGACATTAGTAAGGTGCCCCCCCGTTGGTGTTTGTGTGTCGTTTATACTAAATTTTAAAAAAGAAAAAAATGTAAAATATATCAGTTATTTATACAATTTTCCATTCCCCTTTTAAATTCAGAAACCCACCGTTTTTTCTTTTACAATTAAACGAAAAAAATTTCTGCTGTTTTTTTTTTATAAGGGGGCCCACAAAATAGTCTTAAATGTAAGAAAAACAATCACTTTTATACAAAAAAATATGTTTTTGGCTCTTTTTGTATTAAAAATTTAAAAATTTTTACCCAAACAGTTGGGCTTTTACCCATCCCATTTATGCTTGACTTTGTCAAAAGGAGGGACTGTATTCATGGTCTTATATACATATATATTCTGCATAATTTCCTTAATGTTTCCCAAACCCCCCCTAAAAGGGGGAATGTTGGCAAATTTGTTAACTGGGTTTGGGATGGGCAGGATACGTTTTTCGCAAAATTTAATATGAGTTTCCCGAAAACCCCAAATTGAGGGATAAACCACTGTAAAAACACAGCCAAAAAAGTTTAATCATTTTTGCTGGAATGGGGTTTCTCCCGAGCTGAAAGGAAAAAGGAACAAAGTTTTGGGGTTACGGGTTTCATTGTTGGAAATTTGGTTTTTGTTTTTTATGCACCCCTTTTTTTTCAAAAAGTCGGGGTTAAAAACACTGTGGCCGCTGTTGGGGACAAAAAGCCCACCCAATGCCTGCACAATTTTTAAAGGGTTTGCTTTAAAGGTTTCTTCAACAAACCATATTTTCCCATAGTAGCTCCCAGTTCCCCGGGCCCCCCAAAATTGTGAAAGGGGGGAAACCTCCAAGTGTTGGAGGAAATTTTTTGTTTAGTATTTGTTCCTTTCTTAATAGTAACTGTATAACCATCATTCAGTGATATCATACCTAGAAAATTGTCTGGCAAATGAAGGGGGAAGTTTATACCCCCTTAATATACATTGCAGAAAATGTGTGCCTAAAAAAAAAATTAAAATTATTTACAAAAAAACCTTTTTTTTAAAGCACTTCAACATAAAAAAATTTTTAAATTGGGTATGGGCCAAAAGTTTCGACCCCCCAGAGAAAGTAACTTTTTCTTTATACTGCATGGTGGGCTGTTAAGAATAAAAAAACAACCCCCAGGTTGCTGTATTTTTTTTCAAACACTCACAAAACCTTGTTTAAAAACGATCAAAAAGTCATATTTAAACCCCCAATGGTACCCAAAAAAAAAACGTCCCAAAAATCATCCCAACCAAAAAAACAGTCGGGACATAAGGAAAAAAAAAATAGTTATGGGTTTGCGAAAATTTTTATGACATTAAAAAAAAAAATTTTTTTTTCCCAAAAGGGATTTGGGATCATGTAAAAAAAAATAAAACATAAAAACTATATAAAATTTTATCATTGGGAATTGTACCGACCAAAATTAAAGTTATCCCGTACTTAGCAAAAAGGAAGGGGTATCCGGGGGACGTCAGACGCCCAAGGGAAAGAATGTCGAGGTCCCCAAAAGTGGTTAGAAGAGACTTTTTTTTTTTTATTCTTGGGAAAATTAAAAAACTGGAAAAACCCTACTGCCTAAAGGGAACCCAGGCAAAAAGGAAACCCCGGTTTAAAAAAACCCCAGGAAAGCTGTTTCGAGTCAGCGACTCTTTCTCACTGTGACACAAAAAATGGATTACCAGCTGATTTTAAAAAACCCTTTGGGGAAAAAAATCACCCTACGGGAAACCCCCCCATGGATTTTTGAATGGAAAGAATAGGCCCTTTTTGAAACTTTATATTAATTATGTTTTAAAAAATATGCCTCTCGATAATTTTTTTTGGTTTTCCCTGTACTTATTTAACAAGTCTTTTTCTATTAAGGGAATCCTAAACAAAAAAACTTAGACCTATAATTCCAAAAAACCCCCCAGCTAATAAAAAGGGTATAACATTTCTGTACAAAAAATTAAAACCTTTTGGGGTTTCTAGTTTCCCCGCCTTAAATATCCCTTCAGTTCCCTTTTTTTTCGCTTTTTTGGACCAATTTTCCCCCTCTGTAAGGGCCATAACACCTTATCTTTGGAAAATAGAGTAAAAAGCCCATATATCCCCCGGGTTTGGATTTTGCAAAATGTCTGGGTGCTCTGCAGTGGGGGGTTAGTTTTTTTATCTGCTAATGTGCTTTCCAAATTTTGCGCGTTTTTGTTTTTTTTTTTGGTAAATGCCCACATATTTCATGTTAAATTGGGTGCATTCTATAACGTAAAAACAAAGATGGCTTTTCCCCAAAAGGGCAAAATGATTAATGGGATATTTTTGTTGATGAAACCCCCCCTCAAATTTAGTTGTTTTCCTTTTCCATTTTGCACACACCATCTGGAGCCGCCACCAGGTTTTAAAAAAAACCCCTTTTGTGGGTAAAAAGATTTTTTCCCCTTTTTTTTTGGAAAGGCTAGTATGTACACTGGGGGGCTAGAATGTTGCCCCAGGGTTTTTGGCCCCTTTTAGATGTAACACCCTACCCCTCCTTCCGGATTTTACATAGGGGGCATTTGTCCCCGGGTTTAAGGGGTACCCAAAAATTTTTTTTTTTTAAAAAAACTTTTGATCTGCTAAAATTTTTACTATATTTTGGTAGCAAAAGGGGGTTATGCTACCTCTCTTTGTTTTTTTTGAGGTGTTAAAAAAAAAGCTGTTTTGGGGTGACTTTTTGTTTATTAGAAGCCCTATCTTTTTCCTTTTATTGTCCCCCTTTCCCCAGGGTCTTTGGGTTATTTGTGCCTTGGTTCTGAAAACCCTCCCCCTCATGCAAATGCGTCGGGCCCCCTAAAAAGGGATCCCCACATAGCGAAACTAGGTCGACCTTTTACCATACTATCGACAGGCCGGACAGTTTCCCCACATCAGCATTGGAACTTTACTCCTCATATAAGCCCCCCGGAAAACAGGGGCCAAGCGGGCCCAAGTATTTTCGGAATAAATAAAAAATGGGGATTTAAAATTGTAAATGTACAAATGAAAAGGGGAAACAACTATTTATTCAACTGGAAAAAGCTAAGATAAAGGGAGTTAAAATTTGGTGGGATAAGGAACATTAAAAACCCCCCAAGAAAAAAAAGAAAAATCCCGGGGTTTCGCCTGAAAAAAAATTCCGTCTTTTAAATACAAAGGGGCATTCATGGAGCGATGGAATACAGCTCTTACTGAATGCTCTTTGACCCTTATGAGCCTTATTGTTGAACATGAAGTGTCACAAATACAGGAATTGAATTCACAAATTGTGGAGTTGGAGAAGCAAATAGAAGAGTTCACAGGGATTGCAGACTACAATGCAGCACAAGCCCAATTAAAAGAGACACTAGATATTGCAGAAAAATCCATAATGGAAAACAAAAAGAAAAAATATATGAGGGACATGGATGATTACAGCAATGATAAAGTCTATTCCTGGGCCAAAGAGAATCGTGATTTCTTACCAAAATCTATTCTGAGAAGAAAATGGAAAAAGAAGTCAAATAGATCAGTTAGCTTCTCGGATATTGAAAGCATTGAAAGTGGCAGCACTGACAATGAAGAAATAGAGGAGGAAAATAATACACACTTACCCATAATAAAAGCAAAGGACACATCAAAAAACGAAAGGGGGAGGGCCAAGGGGCAATCCCCGCAATCGGAAGTGACAAGGCCCTAGCACGCGAAAACGAGTGTACAAATGAAAACAGAACTTTCTGGTTATATGCAAACCCGGCCATTTTAAACCCGTCCCTCTTTTAGGGGTTTTTAAGTGGGGGACTTAATTTTGTGCGGATCTGATTTTGTTTTTTTTTCCATACCATCAGGACTAAATAAATTTAAAGGGCTTCTCACTGTAGGAAATTTTTTTTGACAGTGAAAGGATGAAAATAATTATTAAAAAGGGGGTAAGTAAAAAGCAAGAATTTGAAGATTTGCTTTAGGGAACAATTGGCATCAAAAAATTGTTAGAATGAGAGTGAGACAAAATGGGTTAAAAGTAAACAAAATAGCTCGGAAATAAAAGCAAAAAAAGTCAAACCCGGTTTTATCCTATAAAGGCTAGAGTCCCCAGCACGGGATTTTTTTTAAAAATAAATGGAACGCAATTTAATGGCATTGTACAACAAAATGAAAAAAGAAACACACGAAAAGGAACACAAAAATAAAATTTTAAACCCTTTATCAATAAAAGCCTTAAAAAAATTTAAAAATGTAGGGACAAATTTAATAATCAAAAAAGCGGAAAAGGGGGGGCGGTGGTTTTTAGGACAGGGGCTATATGAAAGCAGTGAAAGGGAATATTGAAAAACAGGGCATACCGAAATTAGAAGAAAAACCTACACTTAAATTAAAGGGGAAAAACTAAAACACCTATTAGAAGAAGGATTCCCTTGGGAGCCCTTAAACGAAAAACAAAAAAATTAAATTCTAGTAGAAAACCCAGTAATACAATCTTTTAGGGGTCCTAAGGCCCATAAAAACTCTTACCGGTCTGCGCCAAAATTTCAGGAAAAATTCTCAAAATGAAAGGATCAGTGTCTGGGTTAAATTCCACCTTAGTCCAAAGTCTCCCGGATATCAAGGACACAAAACCCTTTTTAAAGACCTTAAAAAATATGAATGGGGCGATTATACTTGGGAAAAAGCGACGGGGTGGGATTTTCCCTTTTGTAACCCCACGGGGGCATTAATTGCCCCCACTTTCTTTTTTAAAAAAACTCGGAAATACCATATCAACCTCAAAAATTTTTATCATGTCGTGGAATATCTTTTTAAGAACTTATTTAAAATTTGAAAATATTTACTTTTTCGTTGGGGGGCCCCCCCATGGGTTTTCCCCAGTTTTCCCCATCCTTGGCCCCAATTTTTTACTTGGGTGGTGGGAGCAAGCCATTTACCATGGGGGCAACCCTTTACTGATTGATCGGTGGTATGGGGTTACATCGACGACCCTTGCTTGTTTGGGTGGGCGATGTGACGTCATACAAGTTTTTGGAAAATTTCATCTTTCCCAAATTTTTTTTCAACTGCGCTTTTGGGACATGGAATCCATGGGGCCCCCTTTTTTGGACGGTGTTCCTCAAGGTAACAGTAAAAAAGGTAAATTCATCTTGCCTGTACCGTAAACCTAATTTGGGTAATACCCCTAAGAGCCAAAAGCAATCTTTTGGGGCCCAGTAAAAATCAAACCCATCCCCTATGGGGAAATTGATAAGGGAAAACGCTTTTGCAGTGTGGAGGGGGATTTTTTAAACAGAAGGGGCCAAGGCCCAAAAAACCCCCCCAAAGACTTGGAAAGAGGGGTTTTACAATAGAAAGGACATGATAGGGCTTCTAAAAGAATCAAAAATGCACACAAGAAACACTATTGTTAACACCTCAGAAAAAACAAAAGGGGGGGTAGATAATTACCTTTGCTACCAAATATAGTAGAAACTTTGTCAGTCAAAAGTATTTTTAAAAAAAACCTTGGGATCCTTAACAGGGGGATGTCCTATGTAAAATCCTGGAAAGGGGGGGTCGTGTTTCATTAGGAGGGGCCAAAACCCGGGGAAAATTCTAGCTCCAGTTACTATCCCTCAAACAAAAAAGGGGAAAAAATTTGGTTTTCACAAAAAGGGTTTTTTTTAAAAGTGGCGGTCCGATGCGGTGTGTGCAAATGGCAAGGAAAACAATGAATTTGAGGGGGGGATTCATAACAAAAAAAATACCATTAATCATTTTGTCAATTGTGATAGCCATCATTGTGTTTATTATGAATCCCCCAATGTAACATGAAATATGTGGGCCCGTCCTAAGAAAAACAAAACGGCATAAGGAGCACTTGCATATTAAAAAAACATAACCCCAGCGTCAGGAGCACCGACATTTTTTTCGAATGCCAAGGGGGGTATTCGGCTTTGTTTTCTATTATTGATAAGGGGTTATTCCCTTCAGGGGGGTAATTGGCCAAAATGTGAGAAAAAGGGGAAATGAATGGGGTATTTGGCTGGGAAAATAGAAGACCCAAGGCTTGAATTATCGTACAGATTGTTTTATCAATTTCTGGGGGGTACTTGACTTTTTAGGTCTAAGTGTTTATTATGAGTTCTTTAATAGTAAAGACTTGTTAAATTAAATACAGGTAAAATAAATATGTATGAGCAGATGTTTTAGACATAAGTAATATCATGTTCAATTGGCTTTCTTTCCATTCAATTCACATGGGGGGTTTCCCCTACGGTGATTGGGGTTCCCAAAAAGGTTTTTTTTAAATCGTGGAACCTTTTTTGTGTACAGTGAGCAAGAGTCGGTGACTCAAACGCGTCTGTGTTTTTTCACGGTGGGTTTTTGCCTAGTTGCCCGTGCAGTAGGTTCCAGTTTTTTTTTTTCAAGAATAAAAAAAAAAAGTTTTTCCATCTTTGGGCCCCGACATTGTTCTTGGCGTCTGACTCACGGATATCCTTCCTTTTGCTATTTGCACTGCCGCGAGGGGCGGCTTGGGCCGGGGCGAGTGAGACGGGGTGCAGATCCGCGCCGAATTTTACATGGGACACACAGCCTTCAAATCAGGTAACCCGCTTTTTCTTTACCTGTCACTTATGTCCATGGCAAAAAGCTGTTTAAAAGAAGCCCAAAAAACAATGGGGAACTTACACCCCTCCCCCCTCCCTTTTTCTTTGGCCAATGCTAAAAAAACTTTGGGAACACCTATACACCAAAAAGCACAGTAACCCCTAGTGAGATCCCTAAGGGGTGTTTGAAACCCAAAACAGGGGTGACTTTTTGGGAAAGGTTACCTGTTTCTGTACTTAAAGGGGGGTTTGCAAATGCAACATGGCCCTACCAAAAACGCTTTCCCCGCAGCAAATTGCTCCCTCCCCCGTGTGCCCTGCCCAAACGCTCCCCGCGTTTTTTATTTTGTATTTTGCCATAGGGAAATTAAACTCTATCAGTTTTCCCATCTTTTAAAACACTAAACAATTTTATTATGTATAATTTAACCTTATAACACATTTTTAAAAACTGATTTATCACCCCCACCATTTAACCCTTTTTGTTTTTTTCTGAAGGAAGGAAAACTCCTTTTCCCCTTCAAAGCCTATGGGGAACCCCACCTACAACAGGAAAGCCTTTAAATAAGAACAAAATTATTGACTCCATGAGGGATCCCAAAACCTCCCCCTGGGGCAATGTCCCCTTATCTAATGGGAAAAGGACAAAAAAGGGTCCCCTTTTGACGCCCCCCCGCAGGGGTGGCACTTGTAGACAGAGGGGGAAAACCCAATTTAAAAGTCTTTTCCTGACCCCCCGACAGTTTTTTTAAAATTGGATGAGGTTTAAAAGTTAAATAAAAAAAATTAGTTTTAGTGTTTTATAGATAGGAACTGATAAGGGTTTAAATTTGCTTATGGCAAAAAAAGTAAAAATTTGTGACAAAAGTCACCCTTTTTTCTTTGAGATTCCCTTTTTTTTTGGGGACTTCAACAGCGTTTATCCCCAAAAGGTATTTGGGGAACTTGGGAAAAAATTTTGGGGTTTTTTTCCGGATTCCTTGTAAAAATTTAGATTGTTGGAAAAAAATATTCATTTTCCAGCCTAAAACTCAAAAAAAAATTGTTAAAAAAACCGTGGGGTCAATAACCATCATCCCTGGTAAATTCCTTCAGATAAATTCCTTTAATTGGGGGGTTTTTTTTGTGGTGTTTTTAAAATTTTATCACCCTTTGGGTTCTGCAAAAACCCGAAATCTACTTGTTCCAGTAGTAATGGTAAAAAATTTAAAAAGCTGCAAAAAGTAAATTTTTTAAATTTCCTTCAACATTGCTTTAATTTAGTGAAATACCTAAAAAAGTTAACAACTTCCTAAAAAGTTGTTTTGAATACTTTTAAGGGGGGGTGTTTCTAGATGGAGTCATTTTTGGGGAAAAATTTTAAAATAAAATGCCCATCAAAACCATGTCAGAACTGGACTGGTCCTTAAAAAAAATCTATGTTGCAAAATTTCTTGAAAATGGGAAAAATTACTACTACATTTCTAAGCCTCCCAATGTCGTAAAAAATAAAAAGTCATTTAAAAAATGAGCCCAACCTACCGTAGACATATTTTGTGTGGAATAACTATCTGTCTTACACACAGAATTTTATTTCACTTTTTATGACATTTTTATATTTTTCACAAATAAACAAGGATTATATGGACCAAAATTTCTTATTAACTTAAATCCAATGTGCCCAAAAAAGAAACAATCTTAAATCACATGGAGGGGTTTAAAAGTATCAAAAAGTTATTTTACATAAAGTGACAGATTTAAAAAATGGCGCTCTGCCAGCGAGGTCAAAACTGGCTTCAGTAAGGGATTAAGAAAGGAGATACTGTTTGTGCTAGTTGTTAAAAAAGGGCTGTCCATCATAGACAACTTACATCCTACAGATAGTCTTTTAGTAAATCTATCATTTTGGGATTCCATCGAAAAATAAGGTAGTAAAGAATTACATTGTGTTTAATGAAATCTCAACATAGAGGAATATCACAGAGCTTGCATAACAATCAATGAAACAACATTAATATAAGCTCTAGGGAAGAGGGAAGAAGACTCTGGTGCCACCTATTGGAGGTAGCATTCCTTGCAGTCATCTGTTTTGCCTGCAAATGATGCTGCCTCCAATTGGTAGTACCAAAGACTTAGCTCTCTATACTGGAACTTATTTGCATGTTGTATTTTCCCAGGGAGCATTGCATTTGTTAAGAAGTCTCCCTACACCTTTTTGTGTACATTTCTCATGTAGTTGATTTGTCTATTTAACTTGTATTTAATATCTATTATATCATAAATGCCTCAGATTCTTTTATAGTAGTTATATGAGATTACATTTTATTTTTAGAAACAGCACCACTTTTTGTGAATTTGTATTAAACTTGGCCACATTTACTTGAATGTGAAACAGACCGGCACTGTTTGTAGCAGAATGCTATATATTTTTTTTAATCTAATACAGACCGTGATACCTCAATAAATATCCTCCATTGTAGGTCTTAAGACCTATATGTGTGAAATGCATGGCCTATAAGACAACGCTGGCCCGCCACGTCATTTTATGTGTCCTGTGAGAGCTTAGACACGGCAAGCAGGTATGGACAAGGTCCAGATGCAGAAGGAGGTGCTCCCTACTTTCTACATAGAACGGAGCCAGCGCCTGCAGAGGGAGTGTGCCTATTTTGAATTTGGAGCTCTGTCACTCATCTCCACACCATTTTGTTTAGCATTTTAAAGACAGTGACAGAGCCTTGACAGTACTACCCAGGCAAACACCAAGACCTTTAATGGCCATTTAAGGTCAACCATAATGCTGTAAAACATGGCTGCACATTCACATACTTGAGCTTGTACATCAGGAAGATCTTACTTATCAGTTACCCAAAGCTTATGAGCTTTTAGGTAACTGAAATCAGATTCTATATATAATTGAGCATAGTGAGCATCTGACACCATATATAGAAATCCTTGACCTTGACTGTAGAAAGCCCTTGACCAGTAAATTCCAGCCTATATAGGAGTCTGAGGCCAGTGCCGTTCTTGTGCTTAAGTATTTTAGTAAATATTGTTTGCAGGGGATGTCACTTTTTCCTATTCTTATTATTGACGGTGTTAAAGTGTTAGAATGATTACACACAGTTATCTCTCAGCCCTGCACTGCACAAATTCTTTCTAGACTGAGGTCACTGACTTATTACCACAAAGTCGTCTTAAAGGGAGAGGAGCCTTAATGAAAAATCCTACCCCAAACCATAAATAGGAAGGTAGGTGATATACAAAAATTCCTTTAGATTTTGCAATTTATATTACTAATTTAAAAATAAAATTTCCATTGAAATCAATGCATGTTTATAGAGTGATCTCCAGCATGGGGCTAGAAGCCTGATAGGTTCTAAATGCAAATGTCCCTTCACAATTCTCAATTTCTAAAGCAGGCCTCTCACATAAGATTCACTTCGGCTTAAAGGAATTGATTTCCTAGGCCAGTCTTAATGAAAAGTGAGCTGGAGTAAAATGCACCAAATACACTACTCATAAGAAGGTAGGGACTTATGTTTTTTGGGTGCAATTTCTGAAAAACTTACAAATGTCACGCTACAGTGATATTCTATCTTGAAAGTAGGCCATTTAAGTTTAAGGCCATGTTCACATGTCTTATTTGGGTACATGTTTCAACCCGTAATTGGCGGCGTACTGCGCGAATTACGGGCTGAAATACGGCCCAGTCATTACGGTAATCCACAGGTCTCATAGAGATCTATGGATTATGTCTCCTCTCCGCTCGGCGAATCCGCTGAGCGGGGATAGAAGTGACATGTCAATTACTAGCGGCGTATACGCACCACTAGCAATGAATGTCTATGGGCCGGCGAGGTGCCGGCCCCCGGCTCCCGCCCCGTCCCCGTCCACACGGCGTAATTGCGGGGCCTAATTACGCCCCGCAATTAAGCCGTGTGAACATAGCCTAAGCATGGAATGTTAATTTTCTCATCTCAAAAATTTAATTAAATAAAAGCCAACAACAGTGGAGGGTATACATCATCAGAAATGTCAATGTCTCAATAACTTGTCATGTGGCTTTGAGGATCAATTACACCTTGACAATGACGTCTCATGTTGTTCACAAGTTTAGTTGTTGACTGCTGAGGCATGGCATCCCACTCTTCTTGAAAGCCTCTCTCAGGTCATTGAGGTTCAGGAGTACAGAGTTACAAGCTTCTAAACAGCGACTAAGCTGATGCCACAGGTTTTCTTGGGGGTTCAGGTCTGGAGAAAGTGTAGGTCTGGAGTACAGTCTCCAGAAATCGTTTCCTAATGATTCAACCTTGATGAGCTGGAGCACTGTCGTCCAAGAAGATGAAATTAGTCCTGTGTTATTCATGAAGAGGCACAATGACTGGATTAATGATGTCATTCAAGTAGTAGGGGCTTGTCACTGTACCATTCACAGAGTGTAGGATGGTTCTGTATTGACTTGACAAACCTGCCCACACTGTAACACCACCACCAAAAGCTCGTCTGGTTACAACAGTGGCTGATGCATAGCGCTCTCCTTTACATCTCCATCATCATTTGTGGTCATCATTTCTGCTCAGAGTGATTCGACTTTCATCACTTTAAAGCACTGACAATCACTGGTCCCTCATCCAGCGAAGATGCTGCATGGCCCATGCAAGACGATGATGCCTGTGCCTGGTGGGGTGGTCATTTCGTCTAGCACACAGACCACGCTAATGTACATAGTTAAGAATGGTCTGATGTGACACTTGGTTGCCTCTCACCTCCCTTAACCCCTTAACCCACCTGGATGTATGGGTACGTCCTGGCGGCGTTAAGGAGTTGTGTAACACAGCCGCCGGGTGTTAGCGGCTAATTGCAGCTAACACCCGACGGTTACAACGTGGGAGAGGGGCGGTGACACTGTTTAACCTTTTAGACGCCGTGGCAAAGATGACCGCGGCATCTAAATGAACGGTGTAATCACAGGGTTCCGATGGGTGAACATGGCAGCTGGGAGCCTTGTGATGGCTTCCATCGCTGCCATGTTCTTGTTTGCCCCACTTCCGGCCCCAGGCAGGAAGTGGGGAAAACGCCATCTTGGTACAGCCTAATGCATTGTCTATGCAATGCATTAGGCTATATTAACGCATGCGCCATATAGTGGACTCAATGTTAAAGTAAAAAAAAAAAGTATTAAAGTATAAAAAAATAAAAAAGTATTAAAAGTTCAAATCACCCCCCTTTCGCTATTTTACAAATAAAAGAAATAAAATAATAAAAAAGTTACACATGTTTGGTATCGCCGCATCCGAAAAAAATCAGATCTATTGAAATATAACATCAATTATCCCATACACTGAACACCATAGATGAAAAAAAATTCCAAACGCCAAAATTGCCTTTTCTTGGTCATTTCATATATGGGACATATCTGGAATTTTTTTATGCCACCAAAACATAACGGAAACCCTACATGTTTGGTATTGCCGGATGCGAATGAACCTTTTGAATACAGATAAAACATCATTTTTTACCGGATATTGATCGCAGCAAAAACAAAACTCCCGCAAACATAGCGCAAGTAAATTTTTTTCACAGTTTGGCCCACTTAGATTTTTTTGCGGTTTCCCAGTATATTCTATGGTAATATGAACACCACCACTGGAAAGTACATCTTGTCCCGCAAAATACAAGCCCTCATATGTCTATGTAGGTGGAAAAATAAAAACGTTATGGCTTTTGGAAGGCGAGGAGGAGAAAAATGAAGAGTAATATTTTTTCTTTGGAGGTGTTAAAGGGTTAAACGTAGCTGGAATTCTGTGACATTCATTATTCAGTTCCGCAGGACATTTTGTTTTACAATGATGTGATCATCAGTGTGTGAGTGAGTCAAAGGACATCCACTTTTTTGCTGTTCTTTGCCTCTTCCAGTCTCTCTATATCTCTGTTGCAACCTGCTGATGACACAGTGTCACACTAAGCTCAGTGGCTACTTCCGTCTGACAGCATCCTGCTTAAAACCTCACAGTGGTGAGATACTGTCGATCAATTGTAAGGTGTTGTCTTGGTCTCATGATGTCAAAATGTGAACAGAATGATAAGGAAGACTTTACATCCCAATTCAAATTGATCCCTTAAATTTATTGGGTGATTCAAGGACAAAACAACAGTTGTGAATTTTGCTCCTTGTTAGCTGTAATTAAGTTGTGCAAAACGTACTAAAACATTGAACAGTTGGACAGGTGCATTCTAAAGTTATAAGATGGTCTTATTTAATGCATTTAAAAAAATGTAAGAAATTTTGGGGGACATGTATGAAGATCGGCACGTCGATGTGGCCGTTTTCACGTTTTTCCCCATGAAAACTGCGCCTGATGAATGGCTGTGCCCAAAGTGCGCTCATAAATGCCGTGTAAAGTTCCCCGCACCTCGCCTGTGTGTGAGGCGCATTGCGGAACTTAGGCACATCAGTAATGAGCCTAACATGTATTAAGTTTCTAGACAGGCTGGAAATCCAAGATAAATAATTATGCATGTCAGAGAATACAAATCCTGCTTGGAGGACCACAGGTCCTAGCAATACCTGTGCTGTGCTGGCTCTTGCTGTATATACTAAATAGAATAAAAGGTGAAAGCAGCAAAAATACATCTCCAATTGTTGGTATTAAAAATTAAAAAAATTAACATAACTACAACCTCATCAATGGCTTATTTAAATGTAAAATTAGTTTAAGTTTATCTGAATTTTTAAGACATTTTATAGCTGATATTTATTTCTTTTGAGATATTATATATATTTCCAATAATCTTAAATGAACAACTTTTTTAATACATTGAAATCTTTTTTATACAACTTGGATATTTATCTTAATTAATTACTTTTATTGACAAATTATTTTTTATTATTGTACTGTTGTAACTGTGCATTTTGCCCAATTAAAATAATTTCTAGCTTCACTTCGCCTCCTCCGGCTCAGGTAGACCACATTGAACTAGGTCTGCCTGTCGGAGCTGTTATGCGCCTCACTTTGCCGACCGGCATTCATACATGCGTCAGAGTTTTCTAATCTGGTGCATCCCGTCCCAGAACGCCCACAGCACGCCCACAGCACGCCCCTTCATGTGTGGCGCATTTCAAAATGGCGAAGCTTGCGCCTAACATCGCATTAGTGCGTCCGACCTCGGAGTCGGCACAGTGAGGCGCATTATACGCCTGAAAACAGGCAAAAAGCCCGTTAATACATGTCGCCCTTTATGTTTATCTTGAAATTTTAACCAAAAGCCAAATATCCCTAACTTTTGGTGAGTGGTGTATATTAAAGGGGTTGTTTCACTTTGCTGTTTCACAGAGCCACAAGCAGTTTTAGATTAAAGGGGTTATCTCACTACAAAGATTAGCTTTCACCATGTAGGGAACATTAGATCGAGACTTTTTCCAAATTTATGTCTCTTTTGATTTTTCCCTGTTCAGGAGGTAAAAGAAATCTGCTCTGAGTGCACACAAGCTTCTCTAGGTTACCAACCTGCTCTCCTCGGCTCTTTGTCTTATCGGATAGCAGGAAGTGATGTCACCATAGGTCGGCTCACACAGAACACCTTGAGAACAGAATGTGTTATCTCTAACAAACAAAGGAGACTAATTACTTGTGTTTACTCTGAGTTCTGAAGATCTCTGCTTTATATATAACATCTCCTGCTCTCAAGTCACAGCCTTACCAGAAAGAGATAGGATGCAAGAATCTAAAGTTGCTTTTGGCTCCATGAAACAGCATGTTGAGACAACCCCTTTCATGCTTCCTTTGTCTTTCTGGTTAGGCTGTGGGTGGTTCTATAGCAGTGATTAGCGTGTCAGCTCCATAGTCTCAGCTCTTCTCATTGCACTGACATGAGAGCAGCAGATGTTATCTATAGAGCAGAGAGATTGAGAGTTCAAAGTAAACAAGTTGTAATGGTACTGTTTTGCAAAGTTTTTGGCATTCATCCATTTGGCAAGGATTTCCTTGATTATTGAAGTAGGGGTTCCTCAAGCTCCTCCACATCCAAGCCACACATCCTTGAGTTGTATTACAAACATATAGTTGTATACTGAACAAAATTTCCCACGTCTATTCTAAAGCGGACTTATACTGAGGTACTATTGGATTTACATATACCAACCTCCTTTTTATTTTTAATATATAGATATATATTTATATATATAGAAAGATAGATAGATAGATAGATAGATAGATAGAGATATACAGTACGGACCAAAAGTTTGGACACACCTTCTCATTTCAAGAGTTTTCTGTATTTTCATGACTATAAAAATAGTAGATTCACGCTGGAGGCATCAAAACTATAAATTAAAACATGTGGAATTATATACTTAACAAAAAACTGTGAAACAACTGAAAATATGTCTTATATTCTAGATTCTTCAAAGTAGCCACCTTTTGCTTTGATTACTGCTTTGCACACTCTTGTCATATCTAATAGCAACATATGACACAAGAAGAGGAGCTGAAGCTGTAATACATAGGTTTATACAATTTGGAGCAAGGTTTTAGTGAAAAAAGCAAATTAAATATTGATAGGACTCTTAGGAGAGACAGTAAGAGTCCAGCTTACCCTGCCCACACATGGTAAAAACACTGATGCAGAGAAAGCTGTCAATTATTCTGTTTGTTATTGGGTAAGGAGGGCTCTGCAGGAAAGGTAAGCATGTGTATGTAATGTGTGTATTGCGTAATACAAGTTTGCAATGTACATGTGTGTGTTAATGTCTATGTCTTATATATGCATGTAGTGTGCACATGTGTGTGCACATTGCATACATATCTGTTTATAATAGTGTAATATACACACACATGATATATATATAAATATATATATATACATACATTATATATATATATATATATATATATATATATATATATATGTATATATATATATATATATATAAATTCAGGTTGATTGTATTGGCCTATAATTGTTATTCACTGCTATCTATGTACTGCTATGTATTGTATCAGCAATCTAGAGATCACTGGGTTGAGTACACTATGAGGACAATTAAAAAAAATGTGAAAGTAAAAAACAGTGAAAAAAGTAAAAATCTGACAAAACAATATAAAGTAAAACACATACGCCACCTTTTTTCCATTACAAATGGCAATTCCATCTCCCCCCAAAAAAAAAATCAAAAATAAAGAATGTACAGTATCTCACAAATGTGAGTACACCCCTTACATTTTTGTAAATATTGTATTATATCTTTTCATGGGACAACACTGAAGATATTACATTTTGATATAATGTAAATTAGTCAGTGTACAGCATGTATAAGTGTATATTTGTTATGCCTTCAAAATAATTCATCACACAGCCATCAATGTCTAAAACGCTGGAAACAAAAGTGAGTACACCCCAAGTGAAAATGGACAAATTGTGACCAATTTGCCATTTTCCCTCCACGGTGTCATGTAACTTGTTAGTATTACAAGATCTCAGGTGTCAACGGGGAGCAGGTGTGTTAAATTTATTGTTATCATTCACACTGGTCACTGAAAGTTCAACATTTCACCTCATAGGAAAGAAATCTGAGGATCTTAAAAAAAAGAATTGTTGCTGTACATATAGATCGCCTAGAATATAAGAAGATTGCCAACACCATGAAACTGAGCTGGAGCACTGTGGCCAAGACCATACAGTGGTTTAACAAGACAGGTTCCACTCAGAACAGGCCTCACCAAAGAAGCTGAGTGCATGTGCTCAGCATCATATCCAGAGATTTTCTTTTCAAAATAGATGTAAGTGCTGCCAGCATAGCTGTGGAGGTTAAAGGGGTGTCTGTCAGTGCCCAGACCATACGCTGCACAAAGCTTCAGATTGGTCTGCATGGCTGTCTTTCCAGAAGGAAGCCTCTTCTAAAGATGCTAAAGATGATGCACATGAAAGCCTGTAAACTGTTTGCTGAAGACAAGCAGACTAAGGACATGGATTACTGGTACCATGTCTTCTGGTTTGAGGAGAACAAGATAAACTTTTTGGGTTCAGATGGTGTCAAGCATGTGAACCGAAAAAGTACAAAGATAAGTATATCTTGTCTACAGTCAGACAAGCATGGTGATAGAAGTATCTTGGTTTGGGGCTGCATGAGTCCTGCTCGCTGTGGGGAGCTGCAGTTCATTGAGGGAATCATGAATGCCAGCATGTACTGTGACATACTGAAGCAGAGCATAATCCCCTCCGATATGGGCTGCAGGGTAGTATTCCAACATGATAACGACCCTAAACACAACCCCAAGATGACCACTGCCTTGCTAAAGAAAATGAGGGTAAAGGTGCTGGACTGGCAAAGAATGTCTCCAGACTTAAACCCTATTGAGTATCTTTGGGGCATTATCAAATGGAAGATGGAGGCACGCAAGATCCACCAGCTCCGTAATGTTGTCATGGAGGAGTGGAATAGGATTCCAGTGAACTCCATGCCCAAGAGTGTTGGAAAATAATGATAGCCACACAAAATATTGACACTTTGGACTCTAAGGCTTTAACCTTTTAAGGTCTAAGCCTGTTTTGGACTTTGGGACCAAGCCCTTTTTTTCAAATCTGATGTGTCATTTTATCGGTGAATAACTTTTTACTGGTTTCACCTATTTATGTGAATTTAATATTGTTTTCTCGTGACACATTGTACTTTAAGTTACATTTTGTCAAAACAATCCTTTTTTATTTGTGAAAAATATTTTTAAAATTTAAAAATTTCTGAGTGTAAGACAGATACACAACAAAATATTAAATAAAGAACAGCTACAAAGTCTAAGTGTGCCGCAATACGCTGCGTGTTTTAGAAGTATGTGCTGGCCAGATAAAAGAGCATTCTTAGGTTCTGAAACAGTCATTTAATTTAGAATAGACATTCTTACAATGCACCACATTTATCTCTGTGTTCATAATTCTGCTGCATGTTAGAACTGTCTAACCTTACATCATTTTTAAGTTGGCTTACTTTATGCCACTATGTCCAAATCTTGGTGACTGCTAAGCCACATCCCTTTTCCCTATTAATTCCCTTTTACCAGGACATGCCCCTTTTGTTGGACAAGGCGCAGAAGTATCTAGAAATTGTCTAAAACACATCATAAGTGTAGTGTAAGGCCTGTATGACATTATTCTTGTTGCAAATTGTGGCAGAAATCTGGGGCAGCAGCTTTCATACATCTGAGCCAATGTACAGTGCCTTGAGAAAGTATTCGGCCCCCTTGAACTGTTCAACCTTTTGACACATTTCAGGCTTCAAACATAAAGATATCAATTTTAAATTTTTTGTGAATAATCAACAACAAGTGGGACACTATTGTGAATAGGAACAAAATATATTGGATATTTTAAACTTTTGTAAAAAATAAAAAACTGAAAAGTGGGGCGTGCAAAATTATTCGGCCCCCTTAAGTTAATACTTTGTAGTGCCACCATCTTCCCTGTTCCTGCTGAAGAAAAGCAGGCCCAAACTATGATGCTGCCACCACCATGTGTGACAGTGGGGATGGGGTGTTCAGGGGGATGAGCTGTGTTGCTTTTACGCCAAACATATGGTTTTGCATTGTGGCCAAAATGTTGGATTTTGGTTTCCTCTGAGCAGAGCCCCTTCTTCCACAAGTTTGGTGTCTATCAGGTGGCTTGTGGCAAACTTTAAGTGAGACTTTTTATGGATATCATTGAGAAATGGCTTTCTTCTTGCCACTCTTCCATAAAGGCCAGATTTGTGCAGTGTACGACTGATTGTTGTCCTATGGACAGACTCTCCCACCTCAGCTGCAGATCTCTGCAGTTCATCCAGAGCGATCATGGGCCTCTTGGCTGCATCTCTGATCAGTCTTTTCCTTGTTTGAGATGAAAGTTTAGAGGGACAGCCGGGTCTTGGTAGATTTGCAGTGGTCTGATACGCCTTCCATTTCAATATGATCGCTTGCACAGTGCTCCTTAGGATATTTAAAGTTTGGGAAATCTTTTGGTATCCAAATCCGGCTTTAAACTTCTCCACAACAGTATCACGGACCTGCCTGGTGTGTTCCTTGGTCTTCATGATGCTCTCTGCGCTTTAAACAGAACCTTGAGACTATCACAGAGCAGGTGCATTTATATGGAGGCTTGATTACACACATGGATTATATTTATCATCATCAGTCATTTAGGACAACATCGGATCATTCAGAGATCCTCACTGAACTTCTGGAGTGCGTTTGCTGCACTGAAAGTAAAGGGGCTGAATAATATTGCACGCCCCACTTCTCATTTTTTTTTTTTTTTTTTTTTTTACAAAACTTTAAAATATCCAATAAATTTCATTCCACTTCACAATTGTGTCCAACTTTATATCTTTATGTTTGAAGCCTGAAATGTGGTAAAAGGTTGAAAAGTTCAAGGGGGCCGAATACATTTGCACGGCACTGTATCCAGCCACGCATGATCAACTTCTATATAAAATCATAAATGTTCTCACATTGAGGATGGTAGGAAATTAAAACACAAGATTACTTTGAAAGTTGCAGATTTTCATTATACCATGGTTAAACGGGTTGTCTGACTACGATGTTTCAGAGCCAAAAGCAGATTCAGATTTATGTATGCTGTCTCTGGTTAGACTGTGTCTGCTTCTATGGCTTTAGCATATAAGCTCAGCATTCACAGCTCTTCTAAAAGCACTGACATGAGAGCAGGAGATGTTATCTATAAGTGCAGGTCTCAAAGTAAACAAAGGAGACTAATTACTTGTTTGAGATAATACACTGCTCTCAAACTGCCAGGACTGTAACCAGACGAATCTGTGCATCCTCAGAGCTGATAATTTAGAATTTATCTCCTCAGCAAAACCAAAAGAACTAAAGCAATATATTTGGAAAATCTCTTCAATTACCAGTCCCTACATTTTGAAAGCTAAATTTTGTAGTGCGAAAACACCTTTAACCTTTATTTACATGAAATTAGAAAACCTTCACGTATAACTTGTTTCAATGCGATTACTACATTTTAACACAGATACCTGAATCGGCAGCAACGTCGTCTGATACCTTCAGTTTAATTGGCCCATAGGTGACCGTATGAGAAGCTAGTAGGTGTCTCTTCTCTCTGGCTGCTCTTCTGTAGTTAGTACAGTTCTAATTCAGAGAGGAAATAAATATACGCACATTCATTCACACCATAAATATTCCTCTGAATAACTTGGAGGATATGCTATAAACATAAATGCTTACTGGTTTGCAGATGGATTCTGTATTGTGACATATCTGCACGCTGCAATGCAGGAAGACGTTGTTATAAGCCAGACCAACAAACTTGAACATCTGGATCCTGAACATGGCTTCTGCACTCATTCCATTCATGATAATTGATAAAGTGTCATCCAGAAATACATAAGAACAGCTAAAACAGAGACAAAAAGATACAGTATAAAGATATAGCTCAAGGCTACAAATGAACACCTCTATTTCCCTCTTTGAAAATAACTGGCCAACCATTTAATTTTTTTTTTATCGAAATAGAACCAAAATTCTATGTCGTGTAATTGCTTGAAATATTTTTATTGTTAGTCAGAGCTCTGTTTTCTAAAACAGAGTACTAAAGGGGTTTTGCCACGAAGTAAAATTGACGTGGGAAGTTTGTAAATGAAATAATAAACATTTTCACCATCATCATTTTCATCATTATTAAAAATTCTGGACAGTTTTTGTTTAGCTGCTCTTTAGTTGATCCATTGTTTACAGCTCATCTCCAAGGAGATACGCCAGGGCTGTGAGCTCTTCATTCTGGTCGCACATGCCCAGCACACTCTCCTCTCAGGCAGCTTTCTGAGTGTTCAAACCCCAGGTGCTGTCTTTACTCCCGTTTCTCTGTACTCCATAGTTAATTAGTCATTACAGTGCAAATAAAGTAAAAAAAGAAACTCAATCAGGTTTGTAACATTCATAAAGAGAAAAAAAAAAATCCATAGGTTGGGTTCTTGCAGGGATTTGAACGAGGTCTAGTGTTGAATAGGCGAATTTTTATCGACAAAGTTGAAATCGGCACGGTATTTACGTTGATTCGGAATTTTTTAGTTATATGCGATATTTTAGGTTAAAATCTGTGCCTTAATCTATTAATATCGGAGCCATTTTCGGCGCTTCCGTGTCATTTTTGGCGGCAGCAAATCAGTTAGAGAATAGAGCAGGTGTGAGCTGTTTGTGCGACGTCATGAATGGTTGTGTATGGTTGCGATTGGCTGGAAAAATCACATGACCTTAGTTTTACATTGAAAGCGTTTCCGGTTCAGCCTCTGTGTCTGCTCAGGCGTCTCTGAGACTGAAAGGTCGAATGCGCTCTGCCTCTGTGCTAACAGTCTCAGCGTAATTTTTTATTTGTTAACAGCAACTGCTCTACTTTTAGCTGTGACACCTTAGAACTTAGGTAGATCAGAGATTTGCAGATTTTTGGTAGTTAGGATGAGACAATTTTAAAGGTGCATCTACCGCGTGTAAAGTCACGGGGGATGAGGGGAGGGGGGGCCCACGGGCGAACACAGACAAGATTCTTTAAAGGATAACTGGTTATTGTGCACCATGACTTAGTGTAGTCATTGCATTGCATAGCTTTATTATTAACAGTTTTCTGTTGTATTATTACTTGGATGTTGGGCCAGCCTCTGAAAACTTATATTAGGATACACGATCTTTTCTAGTAACTGTGGTCTCTTTGCGTA
The DNA here is from genome assembly GCA_025379985.1 of Phyllomedusa bahiana. Lineage (NCBI taxonomy): Eukaryota > Metazoa > Chordata > Amphibia > Anura > Hylidae > Phyllomedusa > Phyllomedusa bahiana. Next base: position 54,505 of record JAODAL010000888.1, read on the forward strand.
AGTGCAAAACTCCACTTTTATTATCTGTATCAATTTCAGGAGTGTTGTTTTTTCACTATTGGTCAGGTAAGCTTTGTTCATAGAGCCATCTTGCAGTTAATATTGGAATTCAGCAATTTTGTAGTCACCTCAGGTGTATTAATAGTGCCCCAAAAATACCTTTTATTATCCGTTATACATCTTCAGTAGTGTTTTTTGTCTATTTGGCGCAGGCAGCTTTGTTACATGTGCAACCTTGCAGTTATAATTTCACGAATCCAGCATTTCTCGTAGTCCACCACAGGTGTATTGATAGGTGCAAATTACCTTTTTTTTTCCTGTATTCATTTCAGATACATGTTTTTTTTACTTTGGCGAGGCCATCTTTGTTATATAGAGGGTACCTTGTACTTAAATTTTATCCGCAAATTTTGTAGTCAACACAGGATGTTTTGATAGGTGCACAATAATATACCTTTTATTTATCGTATACATTTCAGATACGTGTTTTTTCCTTTGGAGCAGGCCACTTTGTTCTTAGAGCCACCTTGCAGTTAAATTTGAATACAGCAATTTTGTAGTCACCACAGTGTTATTGTTAGGATGCCAAAATACCTTTTATAAACCGTTAACATTTCAGATAGTTGTTTTTTTCACTTTGGCGCAGGCCAGCTTTGTTCATAAGGTACTTGCACAAAGTTGAATCCAGCAATTTTGTAGTCACCACAGGTGATTGATAGTGCCAAAAAATACCTTTTATTTCCGTATAATTTCAGATACGTGTTTTTTTCACTTTGGCGCAGGCAGCTTTGTTCATAGCAGCACATTGAGTTAAAATTTGAATCCAGCAATTTTGTAGTCACCAACAGGTGTATTGATAGGGTGCCAAAAATACGTTAATTTCCGTATCATTTCAGATATGTTTTTTCCCCCACTTTTGGTCAGTCAAGCTCTGTTGATAGAGGTTACCTTGCACTTAAATTGATCCAGCAATTTTGTAGTCAACCACAGGTGTATTGATAGTGCCCAAAATAACAGTTTATTATCAGTATACATTTCAGTTACGTGTTTTTTTCACTGTTGGTTCAGTCAAGCTTTGTTGATAGAGGTACCTTGCACTTAAATTTGAATCCAGCAATTTTTGTAGTCACCACAGGTGTATTGAAAGGTGCCTATTAAAATACCGTTTGATTATTCGTTTACATTTCAGATACGTGATTTTTTTCACGTTGGCGCAGCAGCTTTGTTCATAGAGCACCTTGAGTTAAAATTGAATCCAGCAATTTTGTAGTCACCACAGGTGAATTGATTAGGGCCAAAATACTTTGTATTTATCAGTTATAAATTTCAGATACGTGTTTTTTTTCTCTTTGCGCAGGGCCAGCTTTTGTGCATAGTAGGCCACCTTGCAGTTAAATTTGAATCAAGCAATTTGTAGTCACCAAAGGTTGTATTGATAAGGTGCCAAAAATACCTTTTATTAATCCGTATACTATCTTCAGTTACGTGTTTTTTTTCACGTTGGGGCAGGCCAGCTTGGTTCGTTGAGCCACCTTGCAGGTATATTTGAATCCCGCAATTTTGTTGAGTCAACACAGGTGTATTGATACGGTGCCAAAAATACCTTTAAATTAATCCGGTATAACATTTCAGATCGTGTTTTTTTCACTTTTGGTCAGTTCAAGCTTTTGTTGATAGAGGTAACTTGCACTTAATTTTGAATCTGCAATTTTGTAGTCACCACTGGTGTATTGATAGGTGCATAAATTACCATTTATTAATACGGTATACATTTTCTGATACGTTGTTTTTTTTTCACTTTTGGTCAGTTCAAAGCTTTGTTGATAGAGGTAACTTTGAACTTAATTTGAATCCTGCAATTTTGTTAGTCACCACAGGTGTATTGATAGGTGCCAAAAATAACGTTTATTATACGTATACATTTCAGATAAGTGTTTTTTTCACTTTTTGGCGCAGGCCAGCTTTGTTCCATTGAGCCACTTGCAGTTAAAATGAATCGCAGCAATTTTGTTAGACAAACTAATGGTGTATTGGATAGGTGCCAAAAATACCATTTATTATCCGTTTATAATTTCAGGATTCGTGTGTTTTTTTTCAATTTGGATCTGTCAGCTTTGTTGATAGAGGTACTTGCAATTATATTTGAATCCAGCAATTTTGTTTGTCACCACGTCGTAGTGTTAGGTGCCTACAAAATACCTTTTTTTTTACTGTATTTTCATGTTCTGTTACGTGTTTTTTTTTACTTTGGCGCAGGCAAGCTTGTTAATAGAGCAAACTTGCTGTTAAATTTGAATCAGCAATTTGTAGTCACCACAAGTGTATTGATAGGTGCCAAAAATAAGTTTTACTATCCGTATACATTTCAGCTACGTGTTTTTTTCACTTTGGTTAGCCAGCATTGTTGATAGAGGTACCTTGCACTTAAATTTGAATTCTGCAAATTTTGTTGTCACACAGGTGTATTGATAGGTGCCTAAAAATACGGTTTTATTATACGTATACATTTCAGATACGTGTTTTGGCGGTTTTTTTCACTTTGGCGCAGAGGCCAGCTTTGTTCATAGAGCAACTTGCAGTTTTAATTTGTATCACGCATTTTTGTAGTCACCACAGGTTTGTATTGATAGGTTGCAAAAATACCTTTTATTATCCGTATACATTTCAGATACGTGTTTTTTTCACTTTGGCGCTTGGCTGTTTGTTCATAGGAATGCCACCTTGCAGTTAAATTGAATCCAAGCAAATTGTAGTACCACAGGAGTATTGATAGGTGCCAAAGAATGCCTTTTATTATCCGGATACATTTATGATACCGTGTTTTTTTTCATCTTTGCGAGGCCCAAACTTTGTTCATAGAGCCACCTTGCAGTTAAATTTGATCCAGCATATTTTGTAGTCACCAAGGTGTATGATAAGGTGCCAAAATTACCTTTAATTATCTGTTTTTACCTTTAAGATAGTGTTTTTCAATTTAGCGCAGGCCAGATTTGTTATAGAGCCACCTTGCAGTTAAAAATTTGAATCCTGCAATTTTGTAGTCCACCAAAAGGTGTATTGATAGGTGCCACAAAAATACCATTTATTATCAGTATTCATTTCAGATACGTGTTTTGTCACTTTTGGTCAGTACAAGCTTGTTGATAGAGGTACCTGGCACTTAATTTGAATCCAGCAATTTTGTAGTCACCAAAGTTGTGGTGATAGGTGCCAAAAATACCGTTTATTATAAGTATGCATTTCGGATACGTGTTTTTTTCAATTTTGGTCAGTAATGCTTTGTTGATAGTGGTCACCTTGCACTTAAATATGAATCCAGCAATTTTGTAGTCACCACAGGTGTGATTGATAGGTGCCAATAATAACGTTTATTATCCGTATACATTTGTTACTTGGTTTTTTTTCACTTTGGACGAAGGCCAGATTTGTCATAGAGCACCTTGCAGTTATAATTGGAATCAGCAATTTTGTAGTCACCACAGGTATATTGATAGGTGCCCAAAAATACTTTATTATCCGTTTAACATTTAGATACGTGTTGTTTTCACCTTTGGAGAAGGCCAGCTTTGTTAATGAGCCACTTGCAGTTAAAATTTTGATTCCAGCAAGTTTGTAGTCTCCAAAGGTGTATTGATAGGTGCAATAAATACGTTATTATCCGTATACATTTCAGATAGTGTGTTTTTTTCACTTTTGGTCAGTGCAGCTTTGGCATAGAGCCACTTTGCAGTTAGAATTGAATCAGCAATTTTGTAGTCAACCACAGGTGTATTGATAGGTGCAAAAATTACCTTTTATTATCCATATACATTTAGATAAGTTTTTTTTTTCACATTGGCAGGCCAGATTTGGTCATAGTGCCACCTTGCAGTTAAAATTTGAATCCAGCTATTTTCTAGTCAACCACAGGTGTATGATAGGTGCAAAAAATACCTTTTATTAATCCGTGATACATTTCAGATACGTGTTTTTTTTCACTTTGGCGAGGGCCCCGGGCTTTGTTCATAGAGCCACCTTTCAGATTAAATTGTATCCAGCATTTGGTAGTCACCTCTGGGTGTATTGATAGTGTGCAAAAATAACGTTTATTATCCGGATACATTTCAGGATACGTGTTTTTTTCACCTTTTGGTCAGTAAGCTTTGTTGTTCAGGGTGCTTGCACTTAAATTTGAATCCAGGAAATTTTGTTAGTCACCAGGTGTTATTGATTGGTGCCCAAGAATACCGTTTATTATCCGTATACCATTTAAGATCGTGTTTTTTTCACTTTGGCGCAGGCCAGCTTTGTTCATAGAGCCACCTTGCAGTTAAATTTGATATCCAGACAATTTTGTAGTCACCACAGGTGTATTGATAGGAGGTGCCAAAAATACCGTTTTTTATCCTATACATTTCAGATAGTGTTTTTTTCCTTTGGCGCCAGGACAAGCTTTGTTTCATAGAGCCACCTTGCAGTTAATTTGAATCAGCAATTTTTGTAGTCAACACAAGTGTATTGAGTAGGTGCCAAAAATACCTTTTATTATCCGTATCCATTGCGATACTGTGTTTTTTCACTTTTGGTTAGCCAAGACATGTTGATAGAGGTACCTTGCACTTAAATTTGAATCAGCAATTTTGGTAGTCACCCACAGGTGTATTGATAGGTGCAAATTACCGTTTCTTCATCCGATACATTTCTGATACGTGTTTTTTTTCTCTTTGGCGCATGGCCAGCTTTGTTCATAGAGGCCACCTTGCAGTAAATTTGAATCCAGCAATTTTGTATGTCACCAAAGTGTATTGTAGGTGCCAAAAAATAACCTTTTATTACTCCGTATAATTGTGTTGATACATTTCAGATAGTGTTTTTTTCACTTTGGCGATGCAGCTTTTGTTCATAGAGCCACCTTGCAGTTAGAATTGAATAAGCAATTTGTAGGAACACCAACAGAGTTGTATGATAGGTGCCAAAAATACTTGTATTATCCCGTTATTACATTTCAGATACGTGTTTTTTTTTTTTCACTTTGAGCAGGCCAACTTTGTTCATAGAGCCACCTTTTGCAGTTAAATTTGAATCCAGCAATTTTGTAGTAACCACAGGTGTATTGATAGGTGCCTAAAATACTTTAATTATCGTATACATTTCAGATACGTGTTTTTTCAATTTGGGCGCAGGCAGATTTGTTCATAGAGCCACCTTGCACTTAAATTTTGAATCCAGCAATTTGTGTCACCCAGGTGTATTGATAGGTGCACCAAAAAATTACCATTTATTATTCCGGTATACATTTCAGATACGTGTTTTTTTCACTTTGGTCAGTGTCAAGTTTGTTGATAGAGCGTACTGCATCTTAAATTTGAATCCAAGTATTTTGTAGTCACACAGGTGTATGGATAGAGTGCCCAAAAATATTCGTTTTTATTATCCGTATACATTTCAGAAGTTACGTGTTTTTTTCAATTTTGGTCAGTCATGCTTTGTTGATTGAGGTTCTTGCAACTTAAATATGAATCCAGCAATTTTGTAGGTCACACAGGTGTAATTGATAGGTGCCAAAAATACCGTTTATTATCCGTATAATTTCGATTACTTGTTTTTTCACTTTGGCGCAGGGCCAGCTTTGTTATTAGAGCCAACCTTGCAGTTTTATTTGAATCAGACAATTTTGTTTAGTCAACACAGGATATTGTAGGTGCCAAAAAATACCTTTTATTATCGTATACAATTTCAGATACGTGTTGTTTTCACTTTGGCGAAGGCCAGCTTTGTGCATAGAGCCAACTTTGCAGTTAAATTGGAATCCAGCAACTGTGTTTAGTACACCAAGGTGTATTGATAGGTGCCTAAAAATTACGTTTATTATCCGTATTACATTTCAGATACGTGTTTTTTTCATTTTGGTCAGTAAGGCTTTGTTCATAGCACCTTGCAGTTTAAATTGAACTCGCAATTTGTAGTCACACAGGTGTATTGATAGGTGCAAAAATACTTTTATTATCCATTTACATTTCAGATAGTGTTTTTTTCTCTCTTTGGCGCAGGCCAGGATTTGTTTCATAGAGCTGCCACCTTGCAGTTAAATTGATATCTAGCATTTTCTAGTCACCCACAGGTGTATTGATAGGTGCAATAATACCTTTATTATCCGTATACATTTCAGATAGTGTTTTTTTATCACTTTGGCGCAGGCCAGATTTGTTCTTAGAGCAACCTTTCAGTTAATTGTGAATCCAGCTATTTTGTAGTCACCACAGGTGTATTGAAAGGTGACATAAATTGCCGTTTATTTATCCGTTATTAATTTCAGATACGTGGTTTTTGCACTTTTGGTCATCATGCTTTGTTGATTGAGATACCTTGAAATTTTAAATTTGAATCCAGCATTTTGGTAGTCACAATGGTGTATTGATAGGTGTTTTTTTGTTTGTTTCCCCAAAATACGTTTATTATCAGTATACATTTAAGATACGTGTTTTGTTCACTTGGGCGCAGGCACAGCTTTGTTCATAGAGCCACCTTGCGTTAAATTTGAATCCAGCAATTTTGTTCACCACCAGGTGTTATGATAGGTGACAAAATGAACCTATATTAATCCGTATACATTCAGTTACGTTGTTTTTTTCAATTTGGCGCAGGACAGCGTTGTTCATAGAGCATCCTTGCAGTTAATTTTTGATCCAGCAATTTTGTAGTCACCACAGGGTGTATTGATAGGTGCCAAAAATACCGTTTATTATACTTATACATTTCAGATACGTGTTTTTTTAATTTTTGGTCAGTCAAGCTTTGTTGATAGAGGATACCTTGCATTAAATTTGAATCCAGCAATGTGGTAGTCACCTCAGGCGTATTGATAGGTGCCAATAATACCGTTTATTATCCGGTATTAACTTTTCAGGATACGTGTATTTTTCTCTTTTGGTCAGTCAAAGCTTGTTGATAGAGGTCCTTGCACTTAATTTTGAATCCAGCAATTTTGTAGTCACCAACAGGTGTATTGATAGGTGCAAAAATATCCATTTTATTATCCGTATACATTTTAGTACGTGTTTTTTTTTCACTTGGGCAGGCCAGCTTTGTTCATAGAAGCCTCAATACATTTAGCGTTGCTGTCGATTTTTTTATATCTCTTTTTATATAAGTACTGACCCTTTATTCAGTCATGCACCGGAGTTTTCTTTCTCTGGGTAATACAATTGGACTGGCAAACTAAAAAGACTGAAACCATTTGCATTTAAAAACCTGCTGCTTTTATAGGTACGGATCATCAGATGAAGGGCTACATGCCCTTATATTACAAAATCATCGCTTTACATACAATATGTAGTCAGTACTTAGCTTTAGTAGTTTCGTGGTACAATCACAAATTTTTAAACCCTTTCACTTTTTCAGTGGATGCAATTTCTTTCCGGGGCTGACTGATGTGGGGGCCAAACACTCCATTTTGCACAAAAGCTGCAACGTTTCGGAATCACTTCCCCCTTCAGGCATGCGTAGTTCAGAGTCACACTCATTTAATGTATCACATTAAGCAGAAACAGATGAGTATTAACCCTAGTTTCCTAACAAACCAAAATATACCACTAGTGCATACATTTAACCTATACTTCTAATTATACTATTCCAAACATTTTATAAAAATACTATCGTATCTAATCAAAACACCAAACCAACTAAAAACCCATCAAAATATACTATACTACCTTTTTAAAAAAACATCTGAACTAAACACCCCTCTTTTAAAACCTTTTTTGGGGAAATTTTTGTTTGAAGTTTACAAAATTCAAAATGCTTCACTTTTTGATTTGTTAAAAATTGGCATCCATTTGGGTTTATGGATCTTTGGGACGAAGTATAAAATTACAGGTGTACGGGGAAATTCGCCCCTTTTCCAATTTATCCCGGGGGTTTTTTTGGTCAATTAAAAAACCCCTTCATTACTCCCCCTCATCTAAAAAAGTTTTTCAATTGTTTTTTTTGAAAACCACAGGTGTTTTGATGGGGTTGCCCAAAAATTCCCCGTTTTTTATCCGTATACTTTTCAGATATGTTATTTTCATTTTTTGGGTAAACCCAAGCTTTGTTGATAGATTTCCCCTTACTTAAATTTAAAATCCGGGCAATTTTGAAATCCCACGGGTGTATTGATGGGTCCCAAAAAATTTCCCCCCTTTTATTATCAGTATACATTTCAATACGTGTTTTTTTTTTTCATTTTTGGGCGCGGGCCAGCTTCTTTCCCTAGACCCACCTTGCATTTAAATTTGAACCCACCCCAATTTTGTAGTCCCCCACAGGTGTATTGATAGGGGGCCAAAAATACCTTTTATTATCCGTATACTTTTTCAGATAGGTGTTTTTTAAATTTTTGGGGGTCTTTAAAAGCTTTGTTGAAGAGGTACCATTTGCACTTAAATATTGAATCCAGAAATTTTTTGTTTTTGTTTGAGGGATTTGAGAATACTGTGTTTTGCCTCTTTTAAAAAAGAGATTTTCCCAAAAAACTCTTCCAAAACCCCTTCTCAAATTTTTATCTTTTAACCCAGGGAGCAAATTCAGGGGGGTAAGCGAGCAAAAAAGGGGTTTAAGGAATGGGGGTAAAGGTACTAAAAAGGTGCCCCTTTCCAGTGCTGGGCGACAGAAACCGCCATCCCCAGCGAATCGTTTTTTGGGCCAAAACCCTTGCAGGCCCTGTAAATCGTGGGCCCTGGCCCCCTTTTTAAAACCCTTAGTAATGAACAGTTTTGCCAATTTTGTTCCTCAGGGGTTTAAAATGCAACCTGCACCCACAGCCCTTACCTTTTCCTCGTCCCCCCCCCAGTAAAAGGGCCCAAAACAAATGTCTCATCACATAAACACATCCGCCCAAACATGAAGCAAAGGGCACCCCAAATGTCAATTTCCCGTGTCCCCACCAACTGGGGATAATCCTTTTTCTAAAGACCTTTTTATGACAAAAAGGGGTTTGGGGGTCGGGAAGGCAGTTAAAAGATCAAGAGGCCAAAGAGGATGATTTTGTCGGGCTTTTACCCCCAAAATTAAACTCTTTAAAAATCAAAAGGAGGAAAAGGGGAAGCCGGTAAATTTCGGCAAAAATCCCCGGGCGGTTTGGGCAACCCTTGCAGTGCCTTTTTGTTTTGTAACCCGCAGCTCCTGGATGCAGAATGTCGGGGGCCAAAACCGACGAAAGTCCCCCTGTGTTGATATGATGAATGACGAAAAATTGGGGATCCAAAACGGGTCTTTTCAGCAAAATTTTGCTTCGAGCGTTTTCATCACGGGACGGGGGGGGAGGAAGACGATGGGGTAGGGGTCAATACGGGCCCCCGCCTCAAAAAGGGAAAAGGGGCGGTCGCAAAAAACCCCGCTGTTTATTTTCTCCAAAGCCACGGCCCACGGAAACCCCCCCTCCCCTCGTTTATACCCGGCGTCAAAAAGGTCCAGCCCTTTCCTAAAGGCCGGGGCCTTCTTTGAAAAGCCCCGATTCAACCCCAGGGGATGTCAAAATGCCCCTTTTTTGCCGTAAACGCAAAAGAAAGGGCAAAAACCCCCTTGGGTTTTTATTAAACCCCACCCAAAAACCCATTTCTAGTCACATGCAAACCGAAAGCATGAGTTGAAATGGACCCAACATTTGGGCCAAAAAAGGCCGGGACCCAAACGCCGGGTTTCCCCAACCATGCACACCCCCGTGTCTCCGCCTCCTTCCCCTCCCCGCCCCCCCAAAAAAGCGTTTCCTCACTGCCCATTTCTCTCAGAGCATGATCAGGGATCACCTCCCCCTTCACCCCTCCACCTTTCGCCCAGTAACCCCCCCAAGCACCACCAGAGACCCATCCCTCCCCTTCCCCCTCCCCCCATTTTGACGACCTGAACGGCCGTACAGGGGCCATTCTAGCACCACCCTTTCCCTGTCTTCCGGGTTTTTGGGGGGCAGAAGAAAAAATTTTAAAACCCAAACCTTTTCCCAAAAACCCAAAACCTGAATGTCGGCATTGCCAGGTTTTTTGGGCCTTTTTGAAAATGTTCCCTTTTCCGTCGGGTTTTACACAGATGGTTCTCCCACTTCATGGCCCTTGCCTCCCCCCCAAATACCAATGCCGAGCGGGCTTTTTCTTTCCCAAAAAGGGCCATCCCTGTAGGGGCCAACCCAAAACGTGTCATCAAAAAAAGTCAAGCGCGTTGTCGGGCATTTTGTGCCCCTGAAAATTTCCATCTGACCACCGACACTTTGGACTATAACACCCCAAAGGCCGCTAAAATCTCTTTTACACTCACTGGTGAGCTGGGGGGATATCTCGGGGGGTGCCCGGTGGCTCTCGGGGCTGGGCGAAACGCCCTTTCAAAAACGGGCAAGGGATGGTGCAGGGCCCCTTTCCTTAAAGGGGCCCCTCGGGTTTACATAAAGGGCCCAGAGAAACCAGGCCGTGTTAAAATTTAAATCTGTTTTTGGAGACCGCCAAAACACAGGTAATGACTGGGGACAGTTTCTCCCAACGAGCCCGAGGCGCGGGCTGGGTTTGACAAAACCTTTTGGAAAGGGCCCAAGGTTGGTGTGTAAAAACCCCCGGCGAAATCTGCGGGCCCCCCAAAAAATTTTGGTGGGCGGGGGAGCACACCCCTTGCCTGGCCCATGTCATAAACCCTTTTTGTCATCCAAAATTTCTAAAGGGGCTCCCCGGGGGTCGGGACGCCTGCGGGGAAAGGGCCCTCGGGGTCTGATTTCGCACTTCCCCGCCATTCCCCCCCGAAACGTCCCCCGGGCTGCTTTTGCAAGCGTCAGCTCGGCCCTCCCCGTCAACCGCCCTCTTTGGGTTGACGGGGCCAACCCGCAGGAAAATTCCACCCTCCACCTTCACCAGCGATTGGGGCAGCAGCGCAATGCCATTACGCAGTACAATGACCTTTGGCCCCTGACAAAAAAGCGGTGGGGGAAACCTCGGGGTTTTTGGGACCCCCCGAGAAGGAGGCAGGGGGAAAAAAGCCTGCACCAATCCTTGCCAGTTTTGAAGAACCCCACCAAAAGGGTCATTGGGGACAATGCCCTTGTCAGCATGCCCTTTTTGGGGTGTTTCTTATTTTCTGGAACGATCTTTGGGAAACACTCTGAAAAAACCAGGCCTGCCTGCGACGGAGGGGAAAAAGACGGAACAGATGCGGACACGGAGCCTTTCCCTCCCCAACCTCGAATCCAACAAGGCCCACATTTTTCCAAAATTTTAAAATTCGGCCTTTCATTAGGGCCAAGTTTTCCCGGGTTTCCCGGGGGCTATTGCAAGGCGGGGGGCAAAGCTTTTCGGGGTGCACCCATCTCACCCAAGTCAGGGCTGTGTTGAAGCTGTCCCTTTAGGGAATCGGAGGGAGGGGGAGGAAATTCCGGGAAAAACCGACTTTCCCCCCGACCCCCTCCCTTTAAAAAAGGGGTTTTGGTGGGGAATTTTTGGGGGGGGAAAAGGGAAGATGGGGGAAAAATCATTTGCAAAAGCCCCCTCGACCCAGAGGGTTTGGGAAATAAAGGGCCCCAAACTCTCACAAGAGTGCTTGGATGCTCCTTTTCCTCCAACATTTTTCCTGGGGCATTAACCCATCAAAATGAACAACATTTACTGGTGGCCCCCCTTTCCGGGATCCCCGGGTACAAAAAAAAACCAGCACTTTTTTCCACCCACCCAAATAGAGAGTAAAAGGGCAAAAATTTGGAGACCTTGCTAAATTGATAAAACGGGGAGACATCTTTTGCTTCTTTTTCACGTTCCTCAAATTCACGGGGGAAACAACACCCAGTGACGGGGACAGCGGGAAAGGTGCCAAGTAGCCGTAGCGGCACCCAGCGGGCAGGCAAGTGGCAGAAGCCTAATGGGTGACCTAAAGGCAATCTTTTTATTTCCCACCTAAACCCAACGCATGCGATGCGGGGCACACACCCAAACCACACCAAAAACCAAGCTTAAAAACAGGGGGGCCACAAATCTGCGTCTCAACCCCCCAAAAATTTTTTGTTGTGTTCCGGACCCAATAGACTTCTGGGTTTTCCAAAATGGACGAAGGGCCCGAGCTGGGCTCGCCACGCCATAGGGGGTTTGTTGTCCCTGCCCCACACCAAACCCGGCATATCTGACGGATTTTCATTCACTTTGCTGGAGGAGTCTTTACAGACAAACCATCCGGTTTTCCCACATATAATTTGGATCGTTTGACTTTAAATCAAGATAATCGGGAAAAGGGAATCCTGATGTTTTTGGCCCCAAATTTGGGCCGAGGTCACCAATTGGGTTGCGGGTCTACTTCACTTTCCCTTTTTCCAAATAAAAGGGGCCCCCCTAAAAAAACCTTTTTTTTTAAAAATGATCATTTCTTACTGAAATTTTTTATTCCCAGTTCCCAAAAATTTCATTTTGCTGGTTTTGCTGTGAGATACTTTTAAAAAGTCAAAAGGTTTCATGACAACCCCGATTAAATTTTACTCACTTTATTTTAGAATTTTTCCGCATTGTAAATGGTTTTAAAGGTCATTTTGGGCTGTGAGAACAGCTATAATCAGGGCCCTTTTGGAACAGAAATGTGGCTTCTAAGTGGCTTTTTTCCTCCACCCAAAATTTTTTAATAGTGGCTGAAAAGTCATATTTATAATTTTTTGGGGTCATTTTGGGCTTTGAGAACAGCTATAATCATGCCCTTTTGGGGAACAAAAAATTTTTGGCTTCTAAGTGGCATTTCTCCATAAAAAAATTTTTAATATGGCTGAGAAGTCATATTTAAAATTTTTTTTGGGGGTCATGTTGCGTGAGATACAGCTATAATAAAGGGGCCCTTTTTGGAAAAGAAATGTGGTTTTTTAAAGGGAAATTTCCCCCCTAAAAATTTTTAACATTGGCTGAGAAGTCATTTTTTAAAATTTTTTTTGGGGGTCATGCTGTTTTGGGAAATGCAGCAATATTAAAAGGCCTATTAAAAAAAAAAAATGTTTTTTCCTAACAGCATTTTTTTTCTTCACAATTTAAAAAGGGCTAAAAGGGTCATTTTTTTGAATTTTTTGGGGGCTTTTTGGGCAAATGACATGAAAGCTATACAAACAGGCCCTTTTCCCTAAAAAATGGGGGTTTTTTTAACAACATTTGTTCTTCACAATTGCCCAAAATTGGCTCATGGCCCATTTTTTTTTTGGTTTTTTTGGGGGGCTTTTTGCTGTGAAATGAAAGGTTTAGACTACAGGTCCTATTGAAAAAAAAATGGGGTTTTCAAAACAACATTTGTTTTTCACAATTTTTTCAAGAGTGGCTAAAGGGTGAGGGGTGCTGGCGCCCAAAAACGGGAATTTGGGTATACCCCTTTTTAATGGACACATATTGCAAAATACTTTTTTTTGCAAGATCTTTAAAAAAAGGGGCTGGGGCAATCCCTGTATTGAGACAACCCTTTTAATTTACAATTAAAAAAAAGGAGAACAAAGACGTGGTGTTTTCCCCAATCCTATTTTAGAAAGGGGTTTTTCCCTAGAATTAAACATTTAAAAAATTTGCATTACAAAATAGCTGGTACATAAAGCCTCGGGAATTGTACAAGGGGGGACAGAAATTTGACCAGATGAAGGTTTTTCAGGGACAATGGAGTATGGAGCACGGACAGAGAACAAAGAACAGAGAAAATTTTTCCCCCAACCCTTGAGTAAAATGAAAAAAAAAAATTGCCAAAAAAAAGGGGCCCCTTTGGTGGAACAGGGGGCGTTAAACCCCCCATTTTTCCCAAAGTGAAGTTTCAATTGGCCCGGCACTAAAATACGGGGGGGCAAGCGCAAAACCCCAGGTCTTAAAAAAAGGGGGAAAATTTGGGGAACCGGGAGGTCTACTCACACTTTCCGCACTTTTTGCTTCAGCCACAAACTTTTTTCGTTGCCCCAATCATAAGGGCTTTTTTCCCGGGGTTTTAATAAGGGAGGGGACGAAACCCCGGGGGGTTTCTCCCCCGGCACCCACTGTAACTCCTGCCCGGGCAGCTAACCTGCGTGTTAATAGATGACAACGCTACCTGGGCTCTCACTGAAACCCACTGTAAGTCGGGGCCCGGGCAGCTAAACCCTGCGTTTTTAATAGTTTGCCCAACGCTAGCCTGGGCTCTCACCCACACCCACTGTAAGATCGGGCCCTGGAAACTGGACCTCTGTGTTAACAGATGGCTGACGGCAGCACGGGTTCTCACCGTTGGGGGGCAATCAGGAAGCTTCAAATTTTCCCCCTAAAAAATCAGATTTTAAAAAAGGTGATTTCTGGGGGTTTAAGTATTTGTAAAAAAGGGCTCCAGGGCTGGACAAAAAATTGCAAAATTTTGGAGCTTTAAAATTTTTAAAGGGGGCTGGAGTCACTATGCGGTCTAAACTTTTTGATCTCCGGGGGAGCCCTGTCCCTAATAAATGAACAAGGTTTTTGGGGGGAAAAAAGAAACCATTAAATTTGGGATTGGGGGAATCACTCTCAGAAGCCAGGGGGGCAAATGTCTTCTCAACTAAGTGTTTTGGGGATGATTAGGACATTTGTATTACTTATGGGGGGTTTTGGGGACGAATTAACACTCTACAAAAAGTGTAAAATATACCTTTAAAAACTGCCAAAAGGGGGGGGTGTATGTTTTATTTATCACACTTGAAAAAAAAAACAAAATGATAATAATGCAAAACTATAAATAAAACTTCATTAAATAAATTCTGTAAACAAATGGTTTAGTTAAACCCAAAAAAAATTACTAAATGAAGCACTGTACCCAAAAAGCATATGCCAAATTTTTGGGTCTGTGGAAACAAACGGTTTTTAAGGGGGGGCATGGGTGTGGCCCAGGAAAAGGTATATCTAAAGTCCAGTTTAACTAAAAGGTGGTTCAAAGACTCCTATTTTTCCCGCACTTTTTTTAAAACTGCGGGTCATTTCAGGTTTGGGGCCCCATGCTGTGGGCCCCGGAAAAGGGATAGTCCTATGTTCCAGTTCAACTAAAATGGGGGGTTCCAAGACTCCTTTTTCTTGCACTTTTTTTAAACTGTTTTGGGGCAGACAGGTTTTTTAAAGGTCATTCTGCGGGACAGGACAGATATAGTCAATGTCCAGTTCAACTAAAAAGGTGGGGCAAAGACTCCTATTTTCCCCGGGACTTTTTAATCTGGCGGTCATCGCAGGTTTTTGGGGGTCATCTGTGGCCCAGGACAGGGGTAGTCAATGTCAAAACCCCCAACCCAAAAATGGTTGGGTTAAAGAAAACCCCTTTTTTTAGCACTTTTTTAAACTGTGGGGGTCAGACAGGTTTTAAAGGTCATACTGTTTTTACAAACAGGTAAGAACAAAGTCCAGTTTTAAATAAAATGGGGGTCAAAGACTCCTAATTTTCCCCACTTTTTAAAAACGGGGGGATGCAGGTTTGGGGTCTCAGCTGTGGCCCCCGGGGCAGGGGTAGTCAAAAGGGCCAAATTCAACTAAAATGGGGGTTCAAAGACTCCTTTTCAGGCACTTTTTAACTGGAGGTCAGACAAGTTTAATGGTCATACTGTGACAGGACAGGGATAATTTAATGTCCCATTCAACTAAAATGTGGTTTAAAGAAATTTATTTTTTCCCCGGGGATTTTTTTAATCCGTGGGTCGACAGGTTTAATGGTAAAACTTTTCGGTCCAGGGCAGCATAGTCAATGGGCCAGTTTAAAATAAAAAAGGGGGGTTTAAAAAACTCCCCTTTTTTAGGCACTTTTTTTTCTGGGGGGCCCGATAGGGTTTAAGGGGCATGCTGCGTTCCAGGCAGGGAATTTAATGTCCCGTTTAAGTAAAATGTTGTTCAAATCAACTGCCTTTTTGGCCACTTTTTTTAAATTTTTGGGTCAAAGCAGGTTTAAAAGGGGCAGGGCGGTTGGGGCAAGACAGGGATAGTGAATGGTTTTTGGGGTTTTACTTTTTTTCTGTGGGTTTTAAAAAACCTAATATGTTGCCTTTAAAAATTTTAGCATGTATCCATTTGAAATATTGGGATGTTAATTTTCCAAACTTCTCCAACCCCGTTTTTGGGGTTTAAAAATATTTTTCCTTTTTCTCCCAAAAACTTTAATAGTCATTTTGGCGATAATCCTTTATCGACTAATTTGGGTTTTCGTCTTGATAATTGCCGGGTATCGACTATCGGGCCCGGATGACGATAGTCAATTTTTTAATCGCTCATTTCCCAAGAGGACCCTTGTGTCTCTAGGGGAAAAGTTTTTTCCTCGAACACAATGTAGCTACTTACAGCCTACACAATAAAAAAACCTTTTTTTTTGACAGAGAGAGACAGGCATGGTTAATTTTCACCCCCTGCAGGGTCACATGAAAATGCAATTCCAAAAGCCCCAAAACACACAAGCCCCCCTTCTGAGCACACAGCTGAAGAGCTGGATGCAAGAAGTATGAAATTAGATCATGACAAAACCCCTTTAAATCACTTGCTGATGTTTAAATGTTACAGCTATCATTAGGGGGAGCATGCTGCCAAATTTTGTTATTTATTCATTAAAGTAAATACCGGGAGGATGGGAATAGACTCCCTAAGCAAACCCCTTTTGGTGGCTAAAAGGAACAATTTAAAAAATTTTTTAACAACCCTTACGACACAGACATTGGGGAAAACCTGGTATCGTAAATTTTTATGTAAAGGGACTTACCCCAAAAATCCCCTACATAGGAGGGGCTGGTAATTGCAAACTTTACACCCCCTGCTAACGGAAAAAAATGGAACCGGCCTGTTACCCTTCGGTTTTAAACCCCTTAAAACGCTTTGTTCGATCAAAGGGGCCCGAAATTTTCCCCAGAAAGAATGAGAGACAGTGCTGCGCACCGTTCCTCACCCAATGGGGCTTTTTGCGGGGAAGGGCCCCAAAGGGTTTCTGATTGGTTTTTTGGGGGCAGGCCCGAAAAGGGCCCAATGAAAAAACTTTTTCCCTAGGGGGGACATGTTTTACTTTCTATTACTTCCTGCCCACACCAAGAATTAACATACCCCGGGCCCTATTGGTAAGAAACCGGGGTTTAAAATAATGGGGAAAAAGGGTTTTTCTGACAACTGAGCCACCTAGTAGTCAAATATCCTAGTGGGACTCGATGTCAGAGAAAAATAAATGTTTAAAAAGTATAAACATTTATAAGAAATATTAAAATTTCAATACCCCCCACTTTGGGGATTTTTCATATTTTTTTACATACAAAAAAAAATAAAGTTACACATATCGCCGTATCCATAAAAGTCATATCTGTTAATATGAAGTATCATTTATCCTGTATGCTGAACACCATCGAAGTAAAAAAATACAAATGCCAAAATTTGCTTTTTTTTGTTTCACATCCCCTAAAAAATGCAATAAGAAGTAATCAAAAAGTTGCCTCTATCCGAAAATAATACCAATAAAAACTATACTTCAACTTGCAAACAAATGTATTTGGTTGCACAAAATAGTGCAGTGCAAATTTAAGAAATAGAGAATTTTTTATTTTTTTAACCATACGAAAACATAACAAAAATCCTATATATTTGATATTGCTGGAATTGTATCAACCTGCATAATACAGATAACATATCAGTTATACCAAACAGTGAACACTGTAAAAACAAAATTCCCGCAACACGTACTTTTTTCACATTTCACCCCACGGTTTCTCAGTATATTTTATCAATGGCACCATTAAAAAGTATGTTATCTCACAAAAAATCCCTCATATGTCTACATATATGGAAAATTAAAAAATTGATAGCTCTTGGAAGGCGGAGAGGAATAAACCAAAGAGCCATAATATTATGACCACCCATCAGGAAAGGGTCAAGGTTTGACCATAATTTTGGAAATAAACGGTATTGGTCGAGAAAGGTAGAAAATAGAAAAAAACCTTAACTCATCTATAACGCTACCATAAAAAGGGTTGGTTCACATGGCTGAATCCGCTTCCATCAGCATCTAAATTTCACTACGGTCCACTGCACATTGTTTCTGATGGAAAGTCAGCATCTCTGTAATCAAGACACTGATTTTCCTCAGCGCTGAAACAAATCCACGTTCCAAGTGGCATCAATTCTTGAGTCAGATTCAATGCATCTTCACGAAGTGAGTGAAGGCTGAAATCTGCCTCTAAATTCAGTATCAAATCCACATCTACAATTGAAAATCTGTATCTAAAATCCACGCTGAATCAACATGGATTTTAGGCATGGATTCCACACTGAAAAAGCGCTGAACTTTTCAGTGTTAAAAATCAGGTGTGCGAACATTCCCTTATAGTGCTACCACAGCTCCAATGCTCCCAACCGCTTACAGCACATTCATTGGTCATCGGATATTGCAGTCAGTTACTGTCAATGTCACTTGTCTGCTGAGGCCAGTGAATGGTTGCTGTGTCATATGACAATGATCAGAGAAGCGACAATGTTAGAACAGTAGCAGCTTTATGAGTGAGTTATGTTTATTTCCTATTATCTACCTCTTCCAACCAGAGGAGCCTTTTATTAAAATGGACAACTCCTTAAAGGGAATTTCTCGCTACGAATATCATAGTTTAATATGAGGGGACCAAAGATGTAAGCATATACAACCTTGGTTACCATTAGCAAAGTGCTATGGTTTAAGCGAACGGGATGTTTGATTAGTGCTTGCTAACAAAGTTTGAGGAGAGAGAGAGAGATCAGTGGCAGGTGCGACATAGTGTGCGGTTTGACATTCACTGACAGCAATAAGTGGTAGGTGCGACGTAGTGTGGTTTGATATTCAGTGACCACGATCAGAGGTCCTGCAGCAGAGAGAGAGATCATGTGCAGTCCCATGTAAACACAAACAGATAAAGCATATAGTTTTGTTCTGCAGATCTGTAGAGATCAGAGGTATAATAATCTGCAGGATATATCACTGTGTGTGAGAGACAGAGACAAAAAATCACCCATCTTTCCGAGAGTCCTGAATGTCAAATGCCCATTCTAATTACAAAGTATGTAGAGTGAGCGAGAAATGTAGATATACACTATCGCTTAACACTTAGCCAGGGGCGTAACTCCCGGGGCAGCAAACGTAGCAGCTGCCCCGGGGCCCGTGTCCTCAGGGGGCCTGTGCCCCGGGGCAGCTGCCTCTGAACGTCTGGGCCCTCCGACCCGAGCATTCAAGGCAGCGCTGCCCGGAGGTAGCAGAATGGAGCGACGCCTGTTCCGCACTGCTACTTCCCCTGCCGGCTCTCTGTGATCATGTGAGCACAGGGGCTGGAGCGCGGCGCATCGGGGGAGCGTGGACCGAGGTAAGTAAGTGATTTCTTATTTTAACTCCACTGCCTGCCTATCTATCCCCTGTAGCCCCTATAGCCTGCCTATCTAGCCCCTGTAGCCCCTATAGCCTGCCTATCTAGCCCCATAGCCTGCCTATCTAGCCCCTATAGCCTGCCTATCTAGCCCCTGTAGCCCTATAGCCTGCCTATCTAGCTCCTTTAGCCCCCAATAGCCTGCCTATCTATCCCCTGTAGCCCCAATATCCTGCCTATCTAACCCCTATAGCCTGCCTATCTAGCCCCTGTAGCCCCTGTAGCCCCTATAGCCCCCATAGCCTGCCTATCTAGCCCCTATAGCCTGCCTATGTAGCCCCCAATAGCCTGCCTAGCTAGCCTCTGTAGCATCTATAGCCTGCCTATCTAGGCCCTATAGCCTATCTAGCCCCTGTAGCCCCTATGGCCTGCCTATCTAGCCCTTATAGCCTGCCTGTATAGCCCCTGTAGCCCCTATAGCCTGCCTATCTAGCCCTTATAGCCTGCCTATCTAGCCCCTGTAGCCCCTATAGCCTGCCTATCTAGCCCCTGTAGCCCCCATATCCTGCCTATCTAGTTCCTGTAGCTCCCTATAGCCTGCCTATCTAGCCCCTTTAGCCCCCTATAGCCTGCCTATATAGCCTAGAGCCCCCTATAGCCTGCCTAGAGCCCCCTAAAGCCTGTCTGCCTATATAGCCCCTATAGCTTCCTGAAGCCTGCCTGCCTATCTAGCCCCTAATGCCTGCCTGCCTATATAGCCTCTAAAGCCCCCTAAAGCCTGTCTGTCTACCTATATGGGGCCCCTAAAGCTACCTAAACCCTGCCTACCTACCTATATGGCCCCTATAACCCACCTAAACCCTGCCTACCTATATGGCTCCCTATGGCTACCTAAACCCTGCCTACCTATATGGCCCCCTATAGCTACCTAAACCCTACTTGCCTACCAATATAGGGTTGAATCCTTTGTTCCTCCCCTCCCTTCTCGGAGACTGGGCCTCTAAACTATGGCCTGTACCCACTCTCCCACCCCTGGGATGTTTGTACATATGTGGGGGGCAGGGAGTGAGGTGCTGGAAAAGTCAGGATTGTAATATATTTGTGTCCAAATCTGCAGGGATAAGTGGCCGGGAGAAGTCATCATGGCGGTCTGGACCGAATGCAGAACAAAAGGGAAAGTCAACGACTCGTCAGAGAAACGTCACCTGTGAGTCACAAGATGTAACTGCACTGTAATCACTTATATGTCTGCAGAGCCTGTGTACACTGCTATCTACCACTATATAGTGACTGTATGGTGGTAATATACAGTCTGCAGAGCCTGTGTATACTGGTGTCTACCATTATATGGTCACTATATGGAGGTAATATACAGTTTGAAGGGCACATGTCTACACTGGTATGTACCACTATATGGTGCGAATATTGATCTTTATTCAGTAATAGGACATGGGTTTTATTCATTCACTATGTGATGGTAATTTGTGGTCTTGTTCTGGCGGTATAATCAGGTCCATATGTAGTAGTGTTATTGGTAATGTTAGTCTTGGTATAGTGGGATTTGTCTGGTAGCAGTATGATGGTGATATCTATGGTGAGGTAATGACTCCTTTTATTAACTATTAACAACATGACTTAAGAGGCCCAGTTAGATTTTCGTGGTCGGGGCGGGGGAGGGGGGACCGGGCATCCAAAAGTTTGCTTTGGGGCCCAGGCTTCCCTAGTTACGCCCCTGCACTTAGCTTTTCACTTCCAAAGACAGCTGAGAACCTCTCCTTTCCCCCAGCTCACAAAGAACGAACGTGCATGTGCACAGTGTAGGGTGTGTCTGCAGAGAGAGAAGATACACCCTGCTGGGAGGAGAAACACGCCCCTCCATTTCACATGCTCTGCCTAGCAACCAGCATAAACAGCTGCCAAATGGTGAAACGAGAAAACCCCTTTAACTAGCCATGGATTTGAAAGTCTGAATATACAAAAAGTAAAAAATGTTGCATCTAAAAACAATATATATATATATTTTTTTTACTTACACTGGGGATAAAGATTAGTTATTACACCAAGTAAGGATAGCACTTAACCCCTAGTACACACCTACTGAAAAGTAAAAAAAAAAACAGCAAACCTGACATATTTTCTTGCACAATAATTCTTTAAGATCTTTCTTAAGCTCACCTGTCCTGGATGAATGTGTACTGTACAGGATGAGAAGGGTCGTTTGTTGGAGTGGCCCAACATTTCTCCAGTCGTATTATTAAATGGCCTGGGATCTGTAAAGTAGTAGAGTAAAAGTCACACTCCTCTCCTTGTCACTGATGTTATGTCTACCTAGACACGAGGAACACTTCTCTTCCTGGAGGGGGCAGCAGAGGCTTATATTTAATGACTGTAATTGATGTCTGACCTACACATTTTATCCTTTCTTTAATTACAATAAGTAAAGAAGTTATTCTTAAAATACTAATCCAACTCAAAGAATATAATTGTGATACGTAATACTCATGCATAAAGTACTAAGCAAGCAGATCACATGCATCACTTGCCAAATACATTTTACTTACTTCACAAACAGAGTTTACAGCATCCACAATAGAACAAACATTAAGGATGCGTCCACACAGCAGTAAGCAAATACTGGCCGGATTCTGATTGAAGAATCGGGATGGTATTTTGACATCTTGTACGTGGTTTTGGGGGACGGTTCTGTCCGCAGTTTGCAGATTCCACGTCGACCTCAGCCGCTGACATGTACATCTTCTGCCCGAAAACTAGGCGGAAGAATGAACACGTTCTAAGTTTTTCAGACTGCCGGTGGTTTAAAACCCCGTCCGGCAGAAAATCCGTTCATTGTGGTCTGCTGAACGTATTTTCTATTAGAGTCTATGTGGATGGTTGACAGTTACAGATGGCTTGCAAATCCGAAAACCATCTGTAAAACTGACTGAAAACCCTGCTGTGTGGACAAGCCCTAAGGGCATGTCCCCACTGCACGGGTTTTCGGACGGTTTTTCAGCTGGTTTGCGGTTTTTCAGACCGCCTGAAAAAATGTCAGAAAATGAACACAATGGTGCTCTATGGAAAACCCGTGCAGCAGTCCCCACTGCACAGGTTTTCCGCTCGACGTCCCCGGCAGTCCCCGGCAAAACATTATAGAAGCACAATCTTCCGTCCGAAAACCGGACGGAATGTGTGCTTCTCAATGGGAGGGGGGCGGGCTTTTCTCCGATCATCGCGGAGAAAAGCCGCCCCCCCCCCCCCCCCACCCGCGGCCGTGAGGACGGCCGCAAAACAGGACAAACCGACCGGTATTTGTCCACTGCCGTGGGGATGCGCCCTAAGGCCATGTTCACACGGCTTAAAATGGGCCGTATTTCGGTCCGTAATTACGCGCCGAAGTGCGCCAATTACAGGCCGAAAACGCCCCATTCATTACGGTAATCCACAGTTCTCATAGAGAACTATGGATTACGTCTCCTCTCCGCGCTCAGCGAATCCGCCGGGCGGGGAGATAATTGAAAAGTCACTTTCTAGCGGCGTATACGCGCCGCTAGTAATGATTGTCTATGGGCCGGCGAAGTGCCGGACCCCGCTCACTCCCCCGCTCCCGCCCCGCCCCCAGCCACACGGCGTAATTGCGGGGCGTAATTGTGGGGGGATAATACGTCCCGCAGTTAACCCGGTGAACCTCCAAAGGGTTCTTACACGAAAAGGGGTTGACAGTTGTTTTTTGAAGCAAAACTGTTTTTTAAAAACGGTCAGTGTTATCCTACACGGCTTGTATTTTCTGTGGATGGATTTCAAAATCCCAGTTTTTTGCAAAACATTTTTCTGCTGGATTTAATTCTGAAAATGGCACAAAATTTACTATTTACTAAATTTACTAAATTTACAAAGCAAAATGAAAAACCTGTCCAAAATCCGACGGCATTTTCATCTGCGGCCCCGTGGTTTCCCACCCCCTTTTTTTGGTTTTTTTTTGGGATTCCCCAGGGGCCCTAGTACAGTGAGGCTACGGGAATTTGACATCAGTCCGGCTGAATATACAACTGTTGTTTATCCAGGGTTTTCGGAAGGAAAGCTTAGAAAAAAATCGTGCTGTGTGTAGCGATGGCCCCCGCGCTCAACCCCGCGGGCGCCCCCTGCCTTCCCCCCGGGTGCCTGCCGGGGACGGGTAGCGCCTGTGTACTCACCAAAAACCCCCACGTTCCTTTTTTCCGTTCACGCCTCTGCGGCCGAGGGTTCTTTGTAAATTTAAAGGGCCAGCCCGCGGGAAAAGGCTAAAAGCCGGGGCCGCCCCTAATTTGGTTGGGCCCCTGGTACTTCCTCTGATCTATGTTGCCTTTATGCCTTAGAAAAAGCGTTTTTTTTAAGTGTGTTCTGCCTTGCCCGGGAAACCAACCCTTGCTACGTTTCCGACTCCCAATCTCCCCGCCCCCCTACCTTCCCGCCTGCCCACGACTACAGTTCTTTCTTCGATTCGTACCTCGCTGCACCCCGGCCCCCCCCTCAGCCCTCGCGTAGGGGGGCAACCTGGAGAAACCCGCCGCAGCAAGTCCATCCCCCCTTTGCGGCGGGGGTTTGGTGAAAAACCGGGCCACTTAAACCGCTCCATGGCTGGTTTTTTTTCCACCCCTTTCGGGGGGTTTCCCGGGGATCCCCTACCCCCCGTTCAGTTAGATCCGCCATGGGTCCCGCCATGGTCCCCTGCCCAATCTTGCGGATCTTTCGCCCTTGTTCCCAGCAGTCGCAACAGATGCGCAACAGGAAGCAATGGGGCCCCCTGTTCTGCCAATGTGACAAAAACTTGGCGTCCAGCAGCAGCGCCCCGTCTTCTTCCCCGATGACCCCCTCCCCCTCCTGCCCCCCGCTGGATCCTTCCGAATTCGTTCCATTCCCCCCAATTCGACGGGGAACCAAAGCTTTGCAAGGTTTTATTCCCAGTTTTCATGCAGGGGAGCGAGGCCGACCATTTCCCCACGGAAGGTCAAGAGTGGGGTTTTGTGGTGACCCCTCTATCCGGAAAGGCCCTGGCGTGGAGGGACCCCCCTTTGGGCCCGGGAACGCCCCCTGTGACAGTGGCCCTACGGCCCTTTCCTCCTGAATTCCGCAGGTTTTCGATGACCCAGGCGTGCTTTCTCCGGACGGCGCTCTGAACCTTTGTCGGGGGCCCCCCCCCTGTGGTGACTATGCGGTCCAGTTCCAAACTCTAGGTCTGAGTGCCCTAGAACACCCCACCCTCTGTGCACATTAAGAAAGGTCTTTGCAGGTTAAGGACGCACTTGGGAGCCACAGATCTTCCGTTTCCCCGGGCAAATTTTCCACCTGGCCACTCCATAGACGTGCATTTCATTTAGAACAGGGGGAGCTTCGCCAGGAAGTATCGGACAACCTAGCCGATTTACCCCGTCGGCACTGTGTACCAGAAAAATTCCCCCCATTCGCAGGGTTTCCAAAAGGGAACCCCTGCAGGTGGACCCGGGGCCCCTTGTCGGATGAAGAGCGTCCCGCCGCAGGGTGGGGAAATCTGTCCAGTCCGGACCCTTTTCCCCGAAACTGTCGCAGCGTCCAGCGCTCGGGAAACGCTCGCACCTAGGTGCCGTAGGAGAGGCATCCCTAGGTGTTAATTCTCCCTCTCCAAAATTGATGTTGCCAGTGGAGGTAACGACGGATGCTGGTCTATCACTCCGGGTCCCTGCCTTCCTGGACTCCGGCTCTGCCGGGAACTTTATTCATGCTTCCTTGGTGTCCCGTTACCGCCTGCCAGTGATCCGTCTGGAGAAGCCCCTGCTTATCTCTTCTGTCAGTGGGGAGCTTCTGAGCGACTCCATTCAATTCATTACCCGGCCAGTGTCCCTCCGGGTAGAGGTCTTGCACAAGGAGAAAATCTCTTTTCACGTTCTGCCTCGTGCTTCCTCGGCGATCCTGTTTGGGCTACCCTGGCTGCAACGTTACACCCCTGCGCTTGATTGGAAGACAGGCAAGGTCCTGCATTGGGGATCGGAGTGCCAGGGTCTCTGTTTGGTGGCACCACGCCCGGTGCCCACCTCTTCTCCATAGTCATCCTTCAAGTCTCTGCCAGGTCTGACAGCGGAGTACCAGGACTTTGGGGACGTATTCTCAGAGAAACAGGCTGAGACGCTGCCCCCCCATCAGCCGTATGACTGCCCGATTGACCTCTTCTCCGGAACCAGCCCTCCGCGGGGAAGGGTCTTCCCGCTGTCCGTACCTGAGACTCAGGCCATGTCGGCCTATATTCAGGAGAACCTGCAGAAAGGTTTTATTTGTAAATCCTCCTCTCCAGCCGGTGCTGGGTTCTTCTTTGTACAGAAAAAAGATGTCTCACTTCGTCCGTGTATTGATTACAAGGGGCTAAACAAAATCACGATGAAGAATCGCTATCCCCTACCGCTGATCTCTGAGCTCTTCGATCGACTCCAGGGAGTGAAGGTGTTTTCTAAGTTGGACCTACAGGGGGCCTACAACCTTATCAGAATTCGAGAGGGAGCGAAGGTGTTTTCTAAGTTGGACCTACAGGGGGCCTACAACCTTCTCAGAATTCGAGAGCCGGACGAGTGGAAAACTGCATTCAATACTCGTGACGGGCATTTCGAATATCTTGTGATGCCCTTTGGGCTATGCAACGCCCCAGCTGTATTTCAGGAATTCGTCAATGACATCTTCAGGGACCTGCTTTACACCTGCGTCATAGTATATCTGGACGATATCCTAATTTTTTCTCCAGACATTCAGTCTCATCGGGTACAGGTGCGCCCGGTTCTGCGACATTTACAGAACCACCGACTGTATGCCAAGCTGGAGAAGTGTCGATTCCACCAGGCCAGCCTTCCGTTCCTCGGGTACATAGTCTCTGATCGGGGTCTATAGATGGACCCAGCTAAACTCTCTGCGATCCAGCAGTGGCCACGACCTGTCGGCCTTCGGGTAATACAACGCTTCCTGGGGTTCGCCAATTACTACCGGCAATTCATTCCCAGTTTCTCCACACTGGTTGCTCCCATCGTTGCTCTCACGAGGAAAAACGCAAATCTGAGTTGTTGGCCTTCGGCAGTCGAGGAGGCATTCTCCGAACTGAAGACTGCTTTTTCCTCCGCACCTATCTTGGTCCGTCCTGATCTGGAGAGACCCTTCTGCCTAGAGATGGATGCCTCGTCCGTGGGAGCGGGGGCGGTCCTTACTCTGGAGGGCCCCAAAGGCAAGACGCTCACATGCAGTTTCTTTTCCAAGACCTTCTCACCGGCGGAACGCAATTATGCCATTGGAGATCGAGAACTGTTGGCCATCAAATTGGCTCTGGAGGAATAGTGACATCTACTGGAGGGCGCTGGGCACGCATCTGACGTCTTCACTGACCACAAGAACCTCCAGTACCTCCAGACGGCCGAATGTTTAAATTCTCGCCAGGCCAGGTGGTCCCTCTTTTTCTCCCGTTTTGACTTCAAGATGCACTTCCGTCCAGCCGAGAAAAATGTCAAGGCGACGCCCTCTCCCGTGCTTCTGACGTTGCCGGAGAAGAACCAGTACCTCAGCACATCATTGCCCCTGAACGGCTGGTCCACGTGGCTCTAGCAGATCTTTGTAGTGTCCCATTGGGCAAAACCTACGTACGTCCAGCACTCAGTAGAAAAATTCTGGAATGGGGGCATAGGATGTCAAGGATTTCGTTCTCTCCTGTGCCCCATGTGCCCGGAACAAGGTCCCACGCCATAGGCCCGCAGGTCTCTTAGTCCCTCTACCCATTCCGGAGTCCCCATGGACACATATTGGCATGGACTTCATCGTGGACCTTCCTTCTTCCTCAGGGAATTCTGTCATCGGGGTGGTCACGGACCGATTCTCGAAGATGTCCCACTTCGTGCCCCTTCCTGATCTTCCTTCCGCTGCTCAATTGGCAGGTAATTTCTTCCATCACATTTTTCGTCTGCATGGGTTACCCTCGCACATCGTCTCCGATCGGGGCGTCCCATTTGTCTCCAGATTTTGTCGTGCCCTGTGTTCTCGCTTGCAAGTCAAGTTGAACTTCTTTTCTGCCTATCATCCCCAGATGAATGGACAAGTGGAGAGAGTAAATCAGATCTTGGGGGAATACCTGCGTCATTTCGTGTCCGGTCGACAGGACAATTTGACCGAGCTGCTTCCATGGGCTGAGTTCTCCTACAACCATCGGGACTCTGACGCTATGGGTGTTTCTCCATTCTTTGTGGTCTATGGTAGTCACTCGCGCCCTCCCCTCCCCTTGGCTACGGCTTCCGAGGTTCCCGCTGTGGACAACCAAGTTCGGGATATCAAGGCCGTTTGGCGGGAGACCCGGGCCTTACTCCCGGCTTCGGCCCGCATGAAGACCCAGGCTGACAAGAGAAGGAGATCTTCTCCTACATTCCTCCCAGGGGACAAGGTTTGGCTTTCTTCCAGATACGTACGCCTCAAGATCCCCAGCTATAAGTTGGGTCCGCAGTTTCTGGGGCCTTTCAGAGTACTTCGGCAGCTGAACCCGGTGTCCTACAAGCTCTGCCTACCCCATCTCTCCGGAGTCCGAACGCCTTTCACGTCTCCCTCCTAAAGCCCCTGGTCTTGAACCGGTTCTCTCAGAGGAGTGCCTCTCCGTCTCCGGTAGTAGAGTCTTCTGATGTGTTTTAAGTAAAGGACATCTTGGCCATGAAGACCGTCAGGAGTAAGCGGTTCTTTCTTATTGATTGGAGGGGCTGCGGTCCCGAGGAGAGGTCCTGGGAACTGGAATCTAATATTTTGAACCAAGATCTTATTCGCAGGTTCCTTCAGCCTAAGAAGAGGGGGAGACCTAAGGGGGGGGGTACTGTAGCGAGCGGCGCTGCGCTCCAGCCCACGGGCCGCGGGCGCACCCGTGCCCTTTCCATGGGGTGCCTGCCGGGGACGGGTAGCGCCGCTGGCCGCGGGACGATCCGCGGGCGCACTCTCTCTGTGTACTCACCACACCACGTTCCTGTTCCGTCCACGTCCTCTGCCAGCCGAGGCATTCTTGTAATTGCCGGGCGCTGCCCCTATATATTTGTTCGGCCCACGGTACTTCCCTGCTGGATCTATGTTGCCTTGTGCCTTAGAAAAAGCGTTCCTTACCTGTGTTCTTGCTTTGCCGTTTAACCGACCACTTGCTACGTTTCTCGACTCCGAATCTCTGCCGCCTGCCCTGACCTTCCTGCCTACCCATGACTACAGTACTTGTCTTACGATTCTGTACCTCGCTGCTCCTCGGCCGCCACCGCAAGCCCGCCGCGTCAGGGGTAGCGACCTGGTAGAATCCCGCCGCAACAAGTCCGTCCCGCTTTGCGGCGGGCTCTGGTGAAAACCGGGACCTACTTAGACTCCGCTTCCTGGCGTGGTTGTTTCCACCGCTTGCAGTGGTCCAGTGGATCCACTACCCAGCCGTTACACTGTGTAGACTACAGCACAGATTTTCTATTAAGGGCTACACAGTACAGGTTACGGTTGGTAACACTGAATCCGCTGAAAAAATGCAAACCATCTGAAATACCAGCCGCAAACCTGTGCCGTGGGGACATGCCCTAAAGAATCTCAGTAGAGCCCTGCATATCCATGTATTACATAGACAGCCAGTTGATGTCAGTATTTACAATGTAATCCTTTATTTCCCCAGAGATGGCGCTGCAGTAACTGTAAGGGCATTTTTCCATCTCACACATTGATGACATATCAATACGATTTTTGAGGGTGAGGAATTGCTCCTAATCAGATTTACTAACATAACTTTAAACTTACCATAAAAACTCTGACGAATATGTTGTCATCAAGTCTAAGAAATGGCACTGTGGTCCACATGTCCTGAAACTTGTCATCTTTGTATAGCATCATAGAGACAGAAAAGTTTCCATCTTCTGTACTTAAAGTTATGGTTCTGGAAAATTAGGTGCAGACTTGTTACCAGTGGACAATATGGTTAGAAAAACATTAGAGGCAAAACATAGACATTTTAGTTCTGGTGCTTGGAAAACAATAACTGATATAATTCTACGACTGTTAGGTTATGTTCACACGGCGTAATTGCGGGGCGTACTGTACGCCCTGCAGTTACGCCGGGTGTTCAGGAGTCGTGCTGATACTTGCGTACTCCCGCGATGCGGGGGGGGGGGGGGCTGGCAGCCCACCGACCCCATTGACATGCATTACTCGCGGCGCTTATTCGCCGCAAGTAATTGACACGTCACTTATCTCCGCGCGCGTACAGTACGATCGTATTGTACAAGTGGGGAGAGGAGGCGTAATCCATAGTTCTCTATGAGAACTGTGGATTACCGTAATTTCGGCACGCATCTCGCTCGTATTAGAGCGCAAAATAGACACGAAATGTGCGCCAAAATTACCCCGTGTGAACATAGACTTACATTTATTTAAACATAAAATTCATACGGCCCTTTTCCCACTGATATAACACTCTGACCCATTGAGGTATGGATTCCATAAGACTTCTGAAGGTGCTCTGTGATATTTGGCACCAAGACATAAGACTTCATTTTTCAATCGGGTTAACATCTGTGAAATTTGGAGGCCATGTCATCACCTTGAGCTCTTTGACGTGTTCCTCAAACCATTCCTGCAGTGCATCAACACATTATCCTTCTGAAAGAGGCCACGACCATTAGGAAAACACCATTGCCATGAAGAGGTTAACTTGGTGTGCAACAATGTTTTAGTAGGTGATACATATTAACATCCACAAGAATGTCAGTAACCAAGATTTCCCAGCAGAAACATTACCCAAAGTACCACACTGCTTCTAAAATAGTGCTTCCTGGTGCCATCTCTTCCCCAGGTTATGACGCAGACACACACCAGGCTTGCTACATGATATAATAGAAAAACTTATAAGTCAAGGTCATCTCTCTTTGTCAACATGTTTAACCACTTAAGGACGCAGTCAGTTTTGACCTTCCTGACAAACCACCATTTTTTAAATCTGATGTGTCACTTCATGTGGCAATAACTATTTGATACTTTTACCTATCCATGTGATCCAGAGATTATTTTCTCGTGACACATCGTTCTTTAAAGGGGTTGTCTCACTACATTGATTCATCAACCTCAGTCCTGGCTTCTCAGTTTTATTTTTGAACTTACTGGCTTCTACTGGCCTTCAGTAATGAACTGCTGAGGACACTAGATCTGTAGCTATGGCAACCATTGCTGGCAGCCTATCAGGAGAGGTCTGTAGCTATAATGACCTGAGTAGCTGATGCAGCCCATACAAAAGGGGATATCAAGGAATAGGTAGGATACTGCTAATGGACACATATTGCAAAGTGACTTGTTTTTGTAAGGTCTTTAACATAAAAAGCAATCTTTGTACTGAGACAACCCCTTTAACCACTTTCCGACATGGGACGTACTCATACCCCATAAAAGGAAGTACGTTCCCGCAAATGGACGTATAAGTACGTCCTGGCGACCGTGAGGGCTTACACGCAAGCCCCGTAAGATCGCAATATGGGACCAGCGGTAAATTACCGCTGGCCTCATGCCGCATGACCCGTGGCCGGAGTGAGCTCTGGCCGTGGGTGATTGACCCTTCATTATAATGAAGTTGCAGGCAGGAGGAGTGAGCAGAGTTTATGGGGTCCTCGGTCTTCACCGGAACCTGACATGGCTACTCGCGGTGACAGCCAAAGTCCCGGACTTAGGATAGCGGTAACAGGCAGAGGTGACAGGTCACAGACAGGTAGCAACCGATGCCAGGTAGCAGAATCCTAGGCAGGTAACAGTAGTATAGATAAACGGAAGAGCCAGGATGCAAGTACCAGACAGCAACCAGAGGACAGGATCAATGTGAAGAAATCCCTAAACATCAGCAAACTGACCCAAAGCGTAGGCAGGAAATTCTTTAAGTCCCAGGTGGTGAAAGATTCTTGGGCAAGTAATTATGTACTGTCTCTTTAAATGTCAGCGAGCTGATGTGCATGCACTCTAGGGAGAATGTTCGGCAGCAGTGAAGACTTGAGCTAGAGCAAGGACAGGTGAATACATGCTGGTAGAGGAGACAGTTGCACATCCACAGAACATAGTGGGGGCCGCAGCATGGACCATGACAACATAATTGGTTACGGACTTGTGGGGAACACTTGAACCCTGGCAGCACTGGTGACTTCAAGGGTGAGTGTAAGGTTTTTTTTTTCCACCACAATGATTAGCTTTTGACATGTAGGGAAAAGTAAATGAAGACCAATACTAAATACATTGCTTTGTTGATTTTGCTTTGGTCAGGACATCAGGACATAAAGAAGATTTTATCTCCTCTTAGAGTACACAAATGTTACTGACCTCCTCTCTCCACCCCTCCCTGCTCTCTCATATCTCTCATCGCTTTAAGTTGCTGTATTTGTCACTCACTCTGACCATGGTGAGTCACCCCCTGCAGAGTCTTATCTCTAGAAATTCACTTTGTTTACTTAACTAAATGAGAAGCTTTCATAATTTAGAGTGCTGTAGCCTCCAGCAGTCTCCAGGAGATTTGTATCCCGGTAACCCTAGCTACTAGCAGAGGGGACACTCTTCCCTTTTAAGGTGAGGCACTTCATAGCTGAATTGTGAGAAAAGTTCCCATATGAATGATGTAGTTTGGGCACAATGGTGGCTCAGAGGTTAGTACTGTTGCCTTGCAGTGATGGGGTCCTCTGGGTGCTCCGGTTTTCCCCACACTCCAAAAATATAATGACAAGTTAATTTGGAATTTAGATTATGATCTCTAATGGGGACAGGGATCAATATGAGTAATAACAATCTCTGTACAGCACTGTGGAATATAACAGTGCTACATAAATGAATAAAATAAATAAATGCGCTATAATTAAGGAACTTTCCGAAATGTATAAGTTATTAATTGGGTGGACTGATAAAAGCAAAGGCCGACATGTATGAACGTTTTGTGGTATACTTTATGAGTATGAAGAAAGTTTGGCACAAATCTGCCATACAAATCCATACCATGGTCGAGACAATTTTTGGCGCATAATACTCTTTCATACATACTGTCGAATTCTACACTCCTCTATATTGATTTAGATCTGGCATGTTGGCCGCAAGTTTCATACATGTAACCCAAAGTTTTTATTGCGGCATCACTGGATTTTTTAATCTTGCTTGTGGAACTAAGCCCTCTGACTTACAGCCTGTGATTAGAGACACAAGTCCTAAATGGTAGCACTAAACAGTAAGGCTTTGAGCCCATGTCTAACCTTTCTGTAGACCACTGGCTGCATGTCATGGCCTAGAAGTTAAATATATAGTTAGGTTTGCCATAAAATAGATCTGAACAGGGTTTAGTTGT
The DNA here is from genome assembly GCA_025379985.1 of Phyllomedusa bahiana. Taxonomy (NCBI): domain Eukaryota; kingdom Metazoa; phylum Chordata; class Amphibia; order Anura; family Hylidae; genus Phyllomedusa; species Phyllomedusa bahiana. The sequence continues at coordinate 87,093 of JAODAL010000888.1, forward strand.
ATGGCAATCTGCTTACACCATTAAACACTCGTAAATAACTGTGGAGAATCAATTTACAATGCCATAAGATTGATAAAACATACACTCTCCTAATATCAACACTGATCCTACTCTCCCCGTTTGGCTGCTGCACCATGTAATTAATTGGGTAGCGACAGGCGAACGTTATATTGATGTAGGACCTTGTAACCACATCGGTGGAATTGCTGTGTATAGTGTTCATGAATACAATGTGGGAGTCATCTGAGACCTGGAACACAACAGTATAAATAAGTACTGCTGATTAACACTTCATTGGACACACTTTGTTGTAAAGATGATGTTACTAGTATTTTTACTTATGATTCCTGAGATTAGAATGCATGAAGAAGAAAATTAACATACTAGTAGTAGTGGTGGTAGTAGTAGTCACGTGTATCTTCGTTGCATGTTCTGTCGGGCATGACGGGAAGAATAGTGTACACTAGATACATCCAACATTCATCATCACACATGCTAGATACATCCTGCACATACCACTCACATGCCAGAGACCTCCTGCACATGCCTCTCACATGCCAGAAACATCCTGCACATACCAGACATATCCCACACATGCCACTCACACGCCAGACACATCTTGCACAGGCCAGACACACCCTGCACACACCAGACACACCCTGCTCATGACACATACAGACATACAGCTACATCCATGTACACATACACTTACTTTTAAGCAGTGTAGTTGGCTCACTCGTGGAAGGGAGTCCAGACCTTTTGGGAAAACACAGTGTACGTGTACCCGTTCCCTAGGCCGTGCGCACCAACTCTCTGGGATTTAAAGGGCCAGTGCTCCACTGATTACCAATTAGGCCACTTTCTCTGCTGCCCCTCGCCACTGTGTTGGTGTACCTTCCTTGAGCCATAGCATATTGTGTTTCCTGGTCTTGACCTGTACTACATTCCTATTCTCTCCCTGCCACCAGCCCCGACCTTACTGCGAGTGACCATGTTCTGCCTGCTGTTCACCCTGACCTTACCACCTATCCACTGAATACTGCCTACTGCTCCAGTACCACGCCTGCACCTTCGCAGTCGCCACAAGCAGCCACGTCAAGGGTAACAACTTGGAAGTCCCCCACAGCAAAGTCCAACCAGTGGCTTATGGCAGGCCCTGGTATCAGGGGGCTCCTTAGACTCTGCTCCCTGATGTGATTCATATCCATCTCTCGCAGTGACCCAGAGGATCCAATTCCTCGACTGATGTGGCAGGTCTTGAGTTTGACACGTGGATTAGGGTATGTTTGAGATTTCGATAGGGTGCTGATGGGGTTGAAGTTAGGGTGAGGGTTAGGTTTGGGAATTATTTTTGAGTTAGTGTTAGGGCGCCCATACAATTTGGAGACAGCTGCTGCAGGTGCTTTCCAAGGCCAGAAAACACATCCAGAATTTCTCCCCTATAGAGATAAATAGGTTTCGGCTTCAAGACATCCCGAACTCTGAATATTTATATTTTGACAATCATGGCCAAACTGCTAAGAGAGACTTATTAAAGAAATACTACAAATGATCAGCTAATGTACCAGGCTGAGATAGCAGCCAGTCTGCTGTCAAACCAGTCTGTTGGTACTATGTGGGTCATTTTCCCCAAAGTGTCACTGAGGATAAAGAAGACACATTTGACACAGGTGAAAAGTACAGACTTATCTGGCTGTTGTTGAATTTATTAGCAAAAATATTCAGCTATATAAGGACTGGACCCTCTAGAATTAAGTTAGGATAACTAAGATTTAAAGGTGTTTTGCCACGATTTCATTTCACACCTCCTGCATCCTGCTCTTCAGCTCTGTGTGCTCAGAAGGGGGCGTGTGTGATTTGTTTAAATTGCATATCATGCGACCCAGCAGGATACCATCACCAGGCCTTTCCTCTCTGTAGTCAAAGAAAGGTCTGTTTATGTATAAAGCTGTGAGTAGCTCAGAGGTAAAGCTTTTACCTCACAGCACAAGGGTCCTAGGTTCAAATCCCTGCAGGAACCAAACCTGTGGGGTTTTTTTCTCTTTATCAATGCACAAACCATATTGAGGTTTCTTTTTTATTTATTTGCACTGTTTGACAAATTACTAAGGAGTATAGAGGACAGGAGTAGAAGGACAGCACCTGGGGTTTGAACACTCAGTAGCTGCTTCAGATGATAGGTGATGTCTGAGCATGTCTGACCAGGATTGAATAGCTCTCAGTCCTGGTCGTATCCTCTGGAGACGAGCTGTAAACAATGGATCACTAACGGAGCAGCTAAGACAAAAACACTACAGAATTTTTAAGAATGATGAATGGTGAAAATGTTTATTATTTAGTTTTCAAGTTTCCCACATCAATTTTACTTTGTGGCAAAATCCCTTTTAGCTTGCAATACATATTGGATGCACACAATGACAGGGGTAACAATTTTTTTAACTATTGACTTTCAGGCTCCATATCTCACCATCCACTACAGCTTTGAACGTGAGACTACCATCATTTTATAGACAACCATCTTGGGTATATCTTACATAAATTTAACTTGCAACTACTTAACATATGCTTAGTTATGCCGATTCCTGTCATGTAATTGCATTGTTACTGTTTTGCTCCTGGTTGTGGAACAATCTATTTCTTCTTGTGTACTACAAATTACATCTGGTTCTCACATTCCCTAATAGCCAAGTGTATTATTAGGTTGATTCCCAAGCAAAATGTTACTGGTTTGAATCAAGGAGCAGCAATGAAGAAGATTTGCCAAGAAAAGAAAAAAGTATAATCCAGCTCTTTGATAGTGGTCTCTCAGCCAAGAAATTGCCAAACTACAACATATGATTCCATGATGGTTGTAAGAATATGAAATTAAGTCCGTCTACCCATTCCAAAGCCAAGAGGTGGACATCCAGACAAAATATATGAGTCAACAAATTGGCTCATCACAAGTTCTATCAGTTCTGGCAGTGGAGGTGGCTTTTATGCTTCATAATAGTGAAATCAGAGATGTCCATGCAAGCACCGTGAGAGGCGCATTATACAAGTCTGGATTGGTGGCCTGAAAAAAAGATGAAGAAGCCTTGACTTCAATATCGTTATAAGAAGCATCAGCTCAAATTTGCAAAAAGTAAAAAGTACAATAGAAGATTGGATTCAGGTGATTTGGAGCAACGAGGCGGAAGTCAATAGACTGGGCTTTAATGGGCGCAAATGGGTCTGGAAGAATCAAGGGAAAAGGGATATAACGGATCGAGAAATTGAAGGAACTGTCAAGTTCGGTGGTGAAAGCCTGATGATATGGAGTTGATTCACAGCCAAAGATGTTAGATACTTGACCAGGATCGATGGTGGTCTAAATGCTGAGCTATATGTGAGAATCCTACAAGATGAGCTACTTTTTACACTCGAGTACTATGAGTATTAAAAGGATGACAGTGTTCCAGCAGGACAACGACCCGAAGCATACATCGAGATTGGTAAAGAAATGGTTCAATGGCAATAAAATAGTGTTGCTGGATTGGCCTCCACGGTCCCCAGACCTCAAGCCAATCAAACACTTGTGGATAGAGTTGAAAAAAAAAGCTGAATATGTTCCCAAGTGACTCAACCATTATGCACCAACATTGGGAACATGTAGAAGAGACCTAGGATCAGATTTCAGTCAAGACATACTTAATCTGATTGAGAGCCAAGAAGGATTCAGGCAGTATTAAAAGCCAAAGGCATATTTACAAAATACTAACAAAATAATAAAACTTAAAATTTGGATGTTTAGGAGCAAAACAGTAACAATGCAGTTACATTACAAAAATCTGCATAACTAAGAATATGCTAAATAGTTGCAAGTCAAATTTATGTAGACTGAGCAAACTGTTTCCATTAATCACAGTCTTCTAGTTTCTCATTGTTTTATTACATACATAAATATAATCTAATGTGTTATTTTACCACTGTAGTCCCACAGTCTGTGAAATTTGTCTGAATGCTGAATATATAGGAATCATCAGCTTCTCTGCCTCGACATTCTGGATCATTCAGGTGCAGATCAGAAATCTGAATGGAAATTAAATAATTTAAATGTAAAACATCCAGAAATGAATTAATAAATGCATTCAAGTACTTATGACAGGTTTCATATTAACCCCTTAACGACCTTGGACGTGTCCAGGTCGTTTGGGGGTTCAAAAAATAAAAAAGTTATGGCTCTCAGATTGTGGCGATGCAAAAACGTGTTTTCCTGTTTGAATAAAAGTGTTTTTATTGTATAAAAGCAGTAAAACATAAAAAAATACAAATTGGGTATACCTATAATATTATCGACCTGCTGAGTAAAGCTAGGATGTCATTTACATCGCACGGTGACCGCTGTAAAAAGTAAAAATAAAAAACACTTCCAGGATTGCTGTATTTTGTACAAATGCCTCACAAAAACCTTAATAAAAAGTGAACAAAGCGTCATATGAACCCCATAATGGTACCAAAAAAAACATCCATTCACCCCACTAAAAACAAGCCCCTACAAAGCTCCGTACACAGCAAAATTATGGCTGTCAAAATAGGACATCATAAAAACGCAATTTTTAGACATATTTCTATTGTGTAAAAGTAATAAAACATAAAAAAATATAAAAAATCTATATCATTGTAATTGTACCGACCCCCATAGTAGAGTTATCCTGTCACTAATACCGCATGATGAACGCTGTAAAATTGAAACCCAAAAAACAATGATGGAACTGCATTTTTCCCCCCATTTTCATGAAAAAAAACCCCCAAAAAACTATGGAACACCTGTGCGCCCAAAATGCGCAATACACCCCTAAATGAGATCCATGAGGGGTGTTGAATCCAAAATGAGGTGACTTCTGGAAGGTTTAACCTGTTCTGGTACTTTAGGGGCTTTACAAATGTGACATGGCTCCACCAAAATCTGTGATCCAAAAGCCAAATAGCGCTCCCTCACTTGTACGCCCTGCCATGCGCCCAAACAGCAGTTTACACCCACATGTAGGGTATTGCTGGACTTGCAAGAAATTGCGTGACATATTTGGGGTGCTTTTTTTCCAGAATTCCTTGTACATATGAAACATTTTCAGCTAAAATTGCAGATTGTTGGAAATTATTTTTTTCATTTTCACACCCTAATGCTAAAAAGTTTGTGATACACCTGATGGGTTGATACTCACTATACCCCTGGATATATTCCTTAAGGGGTGTAGTTTCCAATATGGGGTCTTTTAGGGGTGTTTATTAAGTTTTAGCACCTTAGGGCATTCGCAAACTTGAAATGGCAGCTAAATAAAATTGTATTAAAAATGAGACCCCAGAGTCCGGTAGGTGCTCCTCCTATTCTTAGGATTGTGGTTGAGCCGACTAATGCACTAGGTCCACATATGGGATATCTCTAAAAACGGCAGACCTGGGGGAATTGATATTAAGTTGCATTTACCTGGTCACATTTACTGTATTCCAGTGAATAATGGATAAATATTGAAAGTCTGCAAAAAAAAAGTGAAATTTTGAAATTTCACCTCCACTTTGCTTTAATTTCTGTGAAATACCTAAAGGGTTAACAAACTTTGTAAACACTGTTGTAAATACTTTAAGAGATGTAGTTTATATGAAGTCATTTATTGGGGTATCTAGCATGCATGCCCCACAAAGCCACATCAGAACTGGACTGATCCCTAAAAATAATGTATATTGCAAATTTTCTTGAAAATGTGAAAAATTACAACTACAATTCTAAGCCCTCTAATGTCGTAAAAAATAAAAAGACATCTAAAAAATGTTGCCAACCTATAGTGGACACATAGTAGATGATAGTTATAAACTATTTTGTGGTGAATAATTATCTGTCTTGCACGGAGAAATTTTAGAACTTTCAAAATGACAAATATTTCCAAATGTTCACGAAATTTTTATATTTTTCACAAACAAACAAGGATTGTATGGATCAAAATTTCTTACTAACTTAAAGCACAATGTTTCACGAGTCTCTGGATAGGTAAAAGTGTCAAAAAGTTATTTTCACATAAAAGGACACATGTCCGATTTCATGAATAGGGCTGTGTCAGGAAGGCCAAAACTGTCTGGGTCCTTAAAGGGTTAATCTATAACAGAGGTGCATCCTCTACATCTCAAGAAAAGAAGGTTTCTACACAAACATAGGAGGAGATTCTTTACCAGAAGAGCATCCAGAACTCCCTGCCAGAGAAAGTTGTTATGGTGAATTCACTAAAAGAGTTCAAAAGGGGCATAAATACATTTCTAGAGTACAATAATGCAACAAGTTGTAGTAACTAGATTTCTGAGGCAGAGTTGTTGATCAAGGGATTTATACTGATGGCCAGAACGGAATCAGGAAAGAATTTTTCCCTACAACGAGGCCAGTTGGCGTCTCCTCATGGGGTTTTTTGCCTTCCTCTGGATCAACACTATAGAACAGTAGGCTGAACTGAATATGTGTATTTCTTTTCCAGCCTTGCAAACTATGTTGCTATATAATTACTATAGTGGAGCCATTTAAATACCAATCCAATCCCAATACCAATTAGCCTAGGACCAAATCAGGCTTTAGCTGTAGATTTGGCATATATGCTTTGAAAATTCTCTGGTGTATAAATGTAAAATACACATAGACTACCATTTGCCAAGATTATGCAGATAGAGTGTGTTTTTTGGTATACAGTATCTCATAAAAGTAAGTACACCTCTCACAAGTATTGTATTATATGTTGTCATTAGACAACACTGAAGATATGACACTTTGATACAATATAAAATATTCAGTGTACAGCTTGTATAACTCAACACACAGCCATTGATGTCTGAACCTCTGGCAACAAAAGTGAGTATACCCCTAAGTGAAAATTGACAAATTGTGCCCAAAGTGTCAATATGTTGTGTGGCTATCATTATTTTCCAGCACTGCCTTAACTCTCTTGGGCATGGAGCTTAACTGAGTTTCACAGGTTTCCACTGGAATTCTCTTCCACTCCTCCATGACAACATCACAGAGCTGGTGGATGCTAGAGACCTTGCGCTCCTCCACCTTCTATTTGAGGATGCTCCACAGATGCTCAATAGGGTTTAGGTTTGGAGACATGCTCGGCCAGTCCAAAACCTTTACCATCATTTTGTTAAGCAAGGCAGTGGTCATCTTGGAGGAGTGTTTGGGGTTGTTATCACGTTGGGATATTGCCCTGTGGCCTAGTTTCCAAAGGGAAGGTATCAAGCTCTGCTTCAGTATGTCACAGTACATGTTGGCATTCATGGTTGCCTCAATGAACTGTAGCTCCCCATAGCCGGCAGCACTCATGTAGCCCTAAACCATGACACTCCCGCCACCATGCTTGACTGTAGGCAAGATACGCTTGTCTTTGTACTGCTCAATTGGTTGCTGCCCCACGTGCTTGATATCATCTGAACCAAATAACTTTATCCTAGTCTCATCAGTCCACAAGATATGGTTCCAGTAATCCATGTCCTTAATCTGCTTGTCTTCAGGAAACTGTTTGTGGGATTTCTTGCGCATCATCTTAAGAAAAGACTTTCTTGTAGAACAACAGCCATGCAGATCAATTTGATGCAGTGTTCAGTGTATGGTCTGAGCACTGACAGGCTCACTTTCCTCCCTTTAACCTCTGCAGCAATCCTTGCAGCACCCATACATCTGTTTTGAAAAGACAATCTTTGGATATGATGCCGATCATGTGCGCTCAATTTCTTCGGTCGACCAAAGGTTTTGAGTGGAACCTGTCTTGTTAAACTGCTATATAGTCTCAGGGTGTTGGAAATCTACTTATAGCTTAGACCATCTTTATGTAGAGCAACAATTTTTTTTTTCAGATCCTCAGACAGCTCTTTGCCATGAGGGCCCATGTTGAACTTCCAGTGACCAGAAATATAGAGTGTGAGAGAGATAACACCAAATTGAACACACCTGCTCCGTATTCACATCTCAGACCTTGTAACACTAACAACTCACATGACACCGTGGATGGAAAATGCATCAAATTGTCATATCTTCAGTGTTGTCCCATGAAAAGATATAAAATAATATTTACAAAAATGTAAGGGGTGTATTCACTTTTGTGAGACACTATACATATGTCTGTTACACATCAGTATATCTTTTTCTCAACTGCAGTAAAAAGCATAAACTTATGTAGCTTTACATTCATAAATGGGAATTATTTGGTTATTCTTCAAATCACAGCAGGAGACGCTGAGGCTCTTCATCCAGGACGGTTAGCAGAATACAGGATTACAGGAACCAACAGCCTGTACTATGAGAGTCGCCTTCACAAGAACATCGTCTCTATCCATTAGGCTTTGTTCACTTTGTGTTTTATGTCCTACATTCAGCATATCTACCTGGATACCTTATAACATACAGTTGTGCTCAAAAGTTTACTACCCAAGTTTTTAATACCGTGAATTGCAACCTCTAACATCTATGACAGCTTGAAATTTTTTTGTGGTAGTTGTGGATGAGGCTCTTTTTTTTCTCAGATGGTAAAGCTGCCCATTCTTCTTGGCAAAAAGCCTCCAGTTCCTGTAAATTCCTGGACTGTCTTCCATGAACTGCGCACTTGAGATCTCCCCAGAGTGGCTTAATGTTATTGAAGTCAGGAGACTGAGATGGCCACTACGGAACCTTCACTTTGTTCTGTTGTAGCCAATGACAGGTCGACTTGGCCTTGTGTTTTGGATCATTGTTATGTTTAAACGCCTACGTATGTCCCATGCGCAGCTCCCGGGCTGATAAGTGCAAATTTGCCTCCAGTATTAGCTGATAACGTGCTGCATTCACCTTTCCTTCAACTTTGACAAAGTTTCCTGTGCCTTTGTAGCTCACACATCCCCAAAACATCAGCGATCCACCTCCGTGCTTTACAGTAGGAATGGTGTTCCTTTCATCATAGGCCTTGTTGACACCTGTCCAAATTTAACGTTTATTGTTGTGGCCAAAAAGTTTGATTTTGGTCTCATCACTCAAAATTACCTTGTTCCAGAAGTTTTGAGGCTTTTCTCTGTGCTGTTTGGCGTATTACAGACGAGATACTTTGTGCCATTTGCGCAGTAATGGCTTTCTCCTGGCAACTCGACAATGCAGCTCATTTTTCTTCAAGTGCCTCCTTATTGTGTACCTTAGAACAGCCACACCGCTAGTTTTCAGAGAGTCCTGCCTTTTAGCTGATGTTACTCGTGGGTTTTTCTTTGCATCCTGAACAACTTTCCTGGCAGTTGTGGTTGAAATTTTTGTTGGTCTACCTGACTGTGGTTTGGTTCTTGTAGAATCCCTGATTTTCCATTTGTTAATCACAGTTTGACCACTGCTGACTGACATTATCAACTCCTTGAATATCTTTTTGTATCCCTTTCCTGTTTTATACAGTTCAACTACCTTTTCCAGTAGATCCATTGACAATTCTTTTGCTTTCCCCATGACTCACAATCCAGAAATGTCATTGGCTGGATGAGAGATGCAAAAGTCTGTCTGGATCCTAGAAACTCACTCAGCTTTTATGCACACACATTGATTACAAGCAAACAGGTCACAGGTGAGGATGTTACTGTACCTTTAGTAGCCATTCAAATCCTTTTTTGTCAACTTCTGTGCATGTTATCAGGTCAAAATCACCAGGGTATGTGAACTTTTGATCATGGCCATTTGGATGTTTTTGGTTGACATTATGATTTAAAAAGCAAAAACACAGTAGTTTGACTATAAATGGCTTCACCCGACCACTAACCATGAGAGGAAAAAAAGTTTTTGTGTTATCATTCATAGAAAGCAAAAATTCAAGAAAGCAAAAATTCTGCCGGGGTATGTAAACTTTTGAGTACAACTATATCTACAGTAATAAGCAAAAAGCAAAGGTAAGTTACCTGTGTCCAAGGCTAAGTTTACCCTTTGAATTCGGCGTGGATCTGCACTCCGTCCCTTCCAACTCCAGACCAAACCGCCGGCCTCGCGGCAATGCAATAAGCAAGGAAAGGGATATCCGGTGACGTGTAGGAAATACAACGCCGTTACGATACCAAAGTCCGTGAGTAAAAATAGAGACTTTATTGTTATAGCTTAAAAGCTGGATACATACTGCACTCGGCAACAAAGCAACAGACCCCCGGTGAATAGCAACAGACGCGTTTCGAGTCCGCCAACTCTTGCTCACTGTTGTGCATTTGTGGGTTACCAAACTCATTTAAAAACACCAGTAAAACCCAATCACCACAAAGGAAAGCAGTCATGTGATATTGAATGGAGAAAAATACCGCCCCTGCACAGATATAGTTATTAAAAACAAACAAAAACCTGTTCCTGTCTACCTTTTTACATTTAACATAGTAGATGGTAATGCATATATTTTTTTAGTTTTTAAAAAATCACTATAAATAGATCTATATAATATAATAAAGCCAATAAGTTAGCTAATAAATGTATAGCATATCTGTGCGGTAATTCAAGCAGTCAGGTCTTCTAGTACCCAATCTAAAAATCCATTCAGCCTCCCTTTGTCTCAGCATTTTTATCCAGTTCCCCCCTCTGTAGGGATATAGCACCTTATCTATCACATAGAATTCAAAACTTGATATATCCCCCTGGTGACATTCCAGGAAATGTTTGGCTGCTCCTGACATCTGAGGCTTTTGTGATATTGAATGTCATGTGATATTGAATGGAGAAAAATACCGCCCCTGCACAGATATAGTTATTAAAAAACAAACAAAAACCTGTTCCTGTCTACCTTTGTACATTTAACATAGTAGATGGTAATGCATATATTTTTTTAGTTTTTAAAAAATCACTATTAATAGATCTATATAATATAATAAAGCCAATAAGTTAGCTAATAAATGTATAGCATATCTGTGCGGTAATTCAAGCCGTCGGGTCTTCTAGTACCCAATCTAAAAATCCATTCAGCCTCCCTTTGTCTCAGCATTTTTATCCAGTTCCCCTCTGTAGGGATATAGCACCTTATCTATCACATAGAATTCAAAAACTTGTATATTCCCCCTGGTGACATTCCAGGAAATGTTTGGCTGCTCCTGACATCTGAGGCTTTTGTTTTTTAATACTATTTATGTGCTCCATTATATGTGTTTTTGTTTTTCTGATGGTGCTACCCACATACTTTTTGTTACATTGGGTGCATTCTATAACATTGATGTAGTGGTGACTATCACAATTTACAAAATGACTGATTTTATACTTTTGTTGTTGAGTCCCATCTGCAAATTCTGTTGTTTTCCTTGTCATCTTGCACACGCTACATCTGGAGCCGCCACATTTAAAAAAAACCTTTTGGGATAACCAAATTTTACCTCTCTTTGTTTGATGGCTAATGTGTACACTGGGAGCTAGAATATTTCCTAGGGTTTGACCCCTTCTGGAAGTAACACGAACTCCTTCATCCAAAATTTTGGACAGGGCATCGTCCTGTCTGAGGATACCCAAATTTTTCTTAAAAATACTTTTTATCTGGTTGAAAGTTCTACTAAATTTTGTAGCAAAAGTAATTTTACTATCCTGCCGTTGTTTTTTATATGATATATCTAACAGTTGTTCCTGCATTACCTGCTTAATTCTGCAGGAAGCCCTGTCAATATCTTTTCTCTTGTATCTCCTCTGCAAGAGCCTTTGGGCTATCTTCTCTTTCGCTACTACAAAATCTTCCTCATCAGAGCAAATTCTCCTGGCCCTTATCATTTCCCCATATGGGATGGCTTTGATTGTACTGGCTGCATGGTTACTATTTGCTCTGAGGATGGTGTTACCTGAATTTGGTTTACGATACAAACTGGACAGGATTTTCCCCCTACCTTTATGTCCTGTTAAATATACATCCAAAAAAGGGACCCCATTGGAATTCCAAACCCCGGTAAATCGCAAATTGAAAACGTTAGAGTTGATGTATTCCAAAAACTGTGGTATGAGCGTCACATCGCGACCCCAAATGAACAGGAGGTCGTCGATGTAACGCCCATACCACATTATGCAATCATTAAATGGATTGCAATCATTGTAAATGGCATGGTGTTCCCACCAGGCCATAGTGATGTTAGCCAGGGATGGAGAAAATGTAGCCCCCATAGGAGCTCCTTCTAATTGTAAGTAGAAATTATTCTCGAACTTGAAGTAGTTATTTTTAAGGAGATATTCTACTGCCATAAGAATAAATTCCTGGAGATTATTGTGGTAATCACTATGTTGTTTGAGGAAGAAAGTGAGGGCTATTAGTGCGACGTCATGGGGTATGCAGGAGTATAGTCCCACCACGTCACATGTGACCCAAGTGTATTGTTCCTGCCATCTCTTATCCTTTAGGGTCTTTAATAGAATATAACCAGGTAGATTATGGACTATGGGTTGGAGATATTTATCCACCCAAACACTAATCCGTTCATTTAAGGAATTGTTGCCTGAGATTATTGGGCGTAGGTCCGGTGGGAAGGAATTTTTGTGGATCTTTGGGACCCCATAAAAGATTGGTATCACCGGGTCCTCTACCAAAATGTAGTTTTTCTGTTTCTCATTTAAAACTCCTAGAGCAATACCTTCTTCTAATAGATGTTCTAATTTTTCTTGAAACCTGTGTGTAGGGTTTTCCTCTAGTTTACGATATGTACGCGTATTATTAAGTATGTCCAAAACTTGTTTAACATATAATCCACTGTCCATAACCACCACCGCCCCACTCTTATCTGCTTTTTTGATGGTTAAATTATCCCTCTGCTTTAGTTCTTTTATGGCTTTCCTTTGGCTCCATGTTAGATTGTTACTAGTATGTTCTTTGTGTTTTTTTCTTCTAAGGTTTTTGTTGTATAGTGCCAGTAGGTCCCGTTCCATTGTGTTTTGGAAAACCTCCAGGGCCGGGACCCTGGCTTTTAGAGGGTAAAAGCCTGGATTGGGCATATTATGTTGTATTTCAGAACCATTGTGTTCTACAGTGTATGTCCCACCTTCTGTCTCTCTCTCTAACTCTAGCAGTTGTTTAAGTGCAAGTTGTTCCCTGAAATGCAAACCTTCAAATTTGTTACTTATTTTATTGTCCTTTATCTGTACATAACTCCCATCTTTATCACTGTCAGAAAAATATTTCCTAACAGTGAGAAGCCTTACAAATTTGTTAATGTCCATGATTGTATGGAAAAAATCAAAATCCGACTCTGGCACAAAGTTCAAGCCCTGACTCAAAACCTCTAATTGAGGCTGTGTTAAAATGGCAGGGCTAAGTACTACGACTTGAGAAACGTCCTGCTTTATTTGTACACACGCTTCCGCTGTGCATAAGTCCTTGTCGACTTTCGTACTGTAGTGTTGTCCCCCTGTGCCAGTCCTCTTCCGTTTTTTGTCATATCCTTTGTTTTCGTCGATGATGATTGTACACTGCTCGTTGCCTCTAATTCTTCATTGTCAGTGCTGCCACTTCCAATACTGTCAATGTCTGAGAAGCTGACTGATCTATTGTTGTTCTTTTTCCAATTTCTTCTCAAAATGGATTTTGGTAAAAATTCTCGATTTTCTTTTGCCCAGGAATAAACTCTATTATTGCTATAATCATTTATGTCCCTGGTATATTTTTTCTTTTTATTTTCCATAATGGATTTTTCCGCAATATCCAGAGTCTCCTTTAATTGGGCTTGTGCTGCACTATAATCTGCAATCCCTTTGAACTCTTCTATTTGTTTTTCCAAATCTCCAATTTGTTTATCTATCTCTTGTATTTTCAAAGCTTCATATTCCACAATAAGGCTCATAAGAGTCAAGGAACATTCTGTAAGAGCTGCATTCCATCGCTCCATAAATGCATCTGTTGTATCAAATGATGGGATTTTCTTAAGGCGTAAGCCCCTGGGAATAATCTTTTTTTCAAGATAGGTGTTAAGTGTTTCCTTGTCCCACCATATTTTAAGTTCCTTGATTTTGGCTTTCTCTAACTGTATAAACAGTTGTTTCCATGATGTCTGTTCATTAACATTAGTGTCCCCATTTGTATTCGTTACTGTATGAAATACTGCTGCCAACTTGGCTCGTCGTTCAGGGGACATAGTCATGAGGTGGCTGGGTTACAATGCCGATAAGGGGTCTGTGCCGTGCCTGTGCGTGTCTGTATGATGTGCTTGCTAGATCCTAAACAGCGCTGTATGAGGGATGCCTTACGGTAAACTTTAAACGGCCCGTATACAAACTGCAATAAGCAAAAAGCAAAGGTAAGTTACCTGTGTCCAAGGCTAAGATTTCCCTTTGAATTCGGCGCGGATCTGCACTCCGTCCCTTCCAACTCCAGACCAAACCGCCGGCCTCGCGGCAATGCAATAAGCAAGGAAAGGATATCCGGTGACGTGTAGGAAATACAACGCCGTTACGATACCAAAGTCCATGAGTAAAAATAGAGGCTTTATTGTTATAGCTTAAAAGCTGGATACATACTGCACTCGGCAACAAAGCAACAGACCCCCGGTGAATAGCAACAGACGCGTTTCGAGTCCGCCGACTCTTGCTCACTGTTGTGCATTTGTGGGTTACCAAACTCATTTAAAAACACCAGTAAAACCCAATCACCACAAAGGAAAGCAGTCATGTGATACTGAATGGAGAAAAATACCGCCCCTGCACAGATATAGTTATTAAAAAAAAACAAAAAAACCTGTTCCGTCTACCTTTTTACATTTAACATAGTAGATGGTAATGCATATATTTTTTTAGTTTTTAAAAAATCACTATTAATAGATCTATATAATATAATAAAGCCAATAAGTTAGCTAATAAATGTATAGCATATCTGTGCGGTAATTCAAGCCGTCGGGTCTTCTAGTACCCAATCTAAAAATCCATTCAGCCTCCCTTTGTCTCAGCATTTTTATCCAGTTCCCCCTCTGTAGGGATATAGCACCTTATCTATCACATAGAATTCAAAACTTGATATATCCCCCTGGTGACATTCCAGGAAATGTTTGGCTGCTCCTGACATCTGAGGCTTTTGTTTTTTAATACCATTTATGTGCTCCATTATACGTGTTTTTGTTTTTCTGATGGTGCTACCCACATACTTTTTGTTACATTGGGTGCATTCTATAACATAGATGCAGTGGTGACTATCACAATTTACAAAATGACTGATTTTATACTTTTGTTGTTGAGTCCCATCTACAAATTCTGTTGTTTTCCTTGCCATCTTGCACACGCTACACCTGGAGCCGCCACATTTAAAAAAAACCCTTTTGGGATAACCAAATTTTACCTCTCTTTGTTTGATGGCTAATGTGTACACTGGGAGCTAGAATATTTCCTAGGGTTTGACCCCTCCTGGATGTGACACGAACTCCTTCATCCAAAATTTTGGACAGGGCATCGTCCTGTCTGAGGATACCCAAATTTTTCTTAATAATACTTTTTATCTGGTTGAAATTCCTACTAAATTTTGTAGCAAAAGTAATTTTACTATCCTGCCGTTGTTTTTTATATGATGTATCTAACAGTTGTTCCTGTGTTACCTGCTTAATTCTGCAGGAAGCCATGTCAATATCTTTTCTCTTGTATCACCTCTGCAAGAGCCTTTGGGCTAGCTTCTCTTTCGCTACTACAAAATCTTCCTCCTCCGAGCAAATTCAGGGCAGGCGGCAGAGGTGCGGAGTCGAGAAACGTAGCAAGGGGTCTGGTACACGGTAAGGCGAGATATGCTTTGGAACGCTTTCTCTAGGGCACGGGGCAACATAGATCCAGCAAAGGAAGTCCCGCTGACGTCACCAATATATAGGGGCAGCACCTGGCAAGCAGCCAATTATTGGCGCGCTGGCCCTTTAAATGTACGAGGACGAGCGTGCGCGCGCGCGCGCGCGCTAGAGAGTGTGCACGCGCGCCGCGGCCGGCAGAGGAGGCCGACAAATGCAGGAACGAGGTCAGGTGAGTGACCGGAGCGAGCGCGCCCGCGGCCCGTCCCGCGGCCAGCAGCGCCACCCGTCCCGGGCAGGGATCCCAGAGAGAGGGCACGGGTGCGCCTGCGGCCCGCGGGCCGGAGCGCGGCGTCGCCCGCTACAGTACCCCCCCCCTTAGGTCTCCCCCTCTTTTTAGGCCAAAGGAACCTGCGGACAAGATCCTGGTCCAAGATATTAGATTCTGGTTCCCAGGACCTCTCTTCGGGACCGCAGCCCTTCCAGTCGACCAGGAAGAACTTTTTACCCCTGATGGTCTTCATGGCCAAGATGTCCTTGACCTCAAATACATCGGAAGACTCAACCACCGGAGAAGGAGACGCACTCTTCCGAGAGAACCGGTTCAAGACCAGGGGCTTTAGGAGGGAGACGTGGAAGGCGTTGGGAATCCGAAGAGAAGGGGGTAGGCAGAGCTTGTAGCACACTGGATTAATTTGACGGAGCACTCTAAAAGGCCCCAGAAACCGCGGACCCAACTTATAGCTGGGGACCTTGAGGCGTACGTATCTGGCAGAGAACCACACCTTATCTCCTGGCTGGAATGTGGGAGGAGGCCTTCTCCTCTTGTCGGCCTGGGTCTTCATGCGGGCAGAGTCGAGTCTCCCGCCAGATGGCCTTGATGTCCTGCACTTGGTTGTCCACAGCGGGAACCTCGGGAGTCGTAGCCAAGGGGAGGGGCGGGCGTGGGTGACGACCGTAGACCACCAGGAATGGAGAAACGCCCGTAGAATCAGAGTCCCGATGGTTGTAGGAGAACTCAGCCCACGGCAGCAGCTCGGCCCAGTTGTCCTGACGGCCGGACGTGAAATGGCACAGGTATTCGCCCAATATCTGATTCACCCTCTCCACTTGACCATTAGTCTGGGGATGGTAGGCAGAAGAAAAGTCCAATTTAACTTGCAAGCGAGAACACAGGGCCCGCCAGAACTTGGAGACAAATTGGACGCCCCGATCAGACACGATATGCAAGGGTAATCCATGCAGACGAAAAATATGCTGGAAGAAATGTCCTGCCAGTTGTGGAGCCGAGGGAAGACCAGGGAGTGGCACGAAGTGGGACATTTTAGAGAATCGGTCCGTGACCACCCAGATGACAGAATTCCCCGAAGAGGGCGGAAGGTCCGTGATGAAGTCCATGCCTATGTGTGTCCATGGAGACTCTGGGACGGGCAGAGGGACTAAGAGGCCCGAGGGCCTATGGCGTGGAACCTTGTTCCGGGCACACGTGACACAGGAGAGAACAAAGTCTTTGATGTCCTGGGGCAGGGTTGGCCACCAGTAGCGCCGTGAGATGAGGGCGTGGGACTTTCGTACCCCGGGGTGACCAGCCAGAAGAGAACTATGCCCCCACTCCAGAATTCTCCGTCTGAGCGCCGGACGAACGTAGGTCTTGCCCGGTGGTACCCTCCGAAGATCCACAGGAGCCGCGTGGATCAGCCGTTCGGGCGCAATAATGTGCTGGGACATCGGTTCTTCTCCAGTAACGTCAGAGGCTCGGGAGAGGGCATCAGCCTTGACGTTCTTCTCGGCCGGCCGGAAATGTATCCTGAAGTCAAAGCGAGAGAAAAAGAGAGACCACCTGGCCTGGCGAGGATTCAAACGCTGGGCAGTCTGGAGGTACTGAAGATTCTTGTGGTCCGTGAAGACGTCGAAAGGATGACGGGCCCCCTCCAGCAAATGTCGCCACTCCTCCAGAGCCAATTTGATGGCCAGCAGTTCCCGATCTCCTATGGTATAGTTACGTTCAGCCGGCGAGAAGGTCCTGGAGAAAAAGCCGCAAGTAACCGTTTTGCCTTTAGGACCCTTCTGGGTCAGGACCGCCCCTGCTCCCATGGAAGAGGCATCCACGTCCAGGCTGTAGGGCTTATCCGGATCCGGGCGAACCAGGATAGGTGCTGAAGAAAACGCTGACTTCAGTTGAGAGAATGCTTCTTCAGCAGACGGGGGCCAACATCTCGGATTGGCATTCTTCCGGGTGAGGGCCACGATGGGAGCCACCAGCGAAGAAAAGTGGGGAATAAACTGCCGGTAGTAGTTGGCGAAACCCAGGAAGCGTTGAATCGCCCGAAGACCGACAGGGCGTGGCCACTGCTGGATCGCGGAAAGTTTAGCTGGGTCCATCTGCAGACCACGATCGGAGACTATGTACCCAAGGAAGGGAAGACTGTCCTGGTGGAACCGACACTTCTCCAGCTTAGCATACAGTCGATTGTTCCGCAGACGTCGCAGGACCTGGCGTACTTGTACCCGATGAGCCTGTGTGTCAGGAGAAAAAATCAGAATATCGTCCAGATACACTATGACGCAGGTGTACAGCAAGTCTCTGAATACGTCATTGACGAATTCCTGAAACACGGCTGGGGCGTTGCATAGCCCAAAAGGCATCACGAGGTACTCGAAATGACCGTCCCGGGTGTTGAAAGCCGTTTTCCACTCGTCCCCCTCACGAATTCTGACGAGGTTATAGGCACCGCGCAGGTCCAATTTAGTAAACACCTTGGCACCACGAAGACGATCAAAGAGCTCCGATATCAGGGGTAGAGGGTAACGATTCTTCACCGTGATCTTGTTCAGCCCCCTGTAATCGATACACGGCCGAAGAGACCCGTCTTTCTTCTGGACGAAAAAGAAGCCAGCCCCGGCGGGCGAGGAGGACTTGCGTATGAACCCCTTTGCCAAATTCTCCTGTATATATGCCGACATGGCCTGAGTCTCGGGCACGGACAGAGGGTAGACCCTACCCCGTGGGGGACTGGTTCCGGGAAGGAGGTCTATGGGACAGTCATATGGCCGATGGGGTGGTAGCTTCTCAGCCTGTTTCTCCGAGAACACATCACTGAAATCCTGGTACTCCGCTGGCAGACCCGGTAGAGACTTGACGGATGACTGGGACGGAGAGATGGACACCGGGCGTGGTGCCACCAAACAGAGATCCTGGCACTCCGATCCCCAGCGTAGAACTTCGCCTGTCTTCCAATCAAGCGTAGGGGCGTGACGTTGCAGCCAGGGCAGCCCCAACAGGATCGCCGAAGAAGCGCGAGGCAGGACATGAAAGGAGATCTTCTCCGTGTGTAGGACCCCTACCCGGAGGGTAACGGGCCGGGTGATGAACTGGATGGAGTCGCTGAGAAGCTCCCCGCTGACTGAAGAGATGAGCAAAGGCTTTTCCAAGCGGATGACTGGCACGCGATAGCGAGACACCAAGGAGGCATGAATGAAGTTCCCGGCAGAGCCGGAGTCCAGGAAGGCAGAGACCCGAAGAGATAGGCCAGCATCCGTCGTTACCTCCACTGGCAACATCAGTCGTGGAGAGGAGGACTGAGCACCTAGGGACGCCTCTCCTACGGCTCCTAGGTGCGAGCGTTTCCCGACCGCTGAGGATGCTGCGGACAACTTCTACGAAAATTATCCAGACTGGCGCAGTAGAGACAAAGGTTCTCCATCCGGCAGTGGGACAGCTCAGACTCTGACAAGTGAGCCCGTTCCACCTGCATGGGTTCTTCGGTGGAAACCTGAGGAGGAGGCAGTGGAGATCTCTGGAACACAGGAGCCAGATGAGGTAGACGGCGAGGTTGTGCCGAATCACGCTCCTGGCGGAGCTCCTGCTGTCTTTCTGCAAAACGCACGTCAATGCGTGTGGCCAGGTGGATGAGCTCACTCAACGAAGATGGAAGATCCCTTGCTGCCAGCGCGTCCTTTACTCTGCTTGACAGGCCCTTCTTGAAAGTGGCGCAGAGAGCGGCGTCATTCCATGCCAGCTCAGAGGCTAGGGTGCGGAACTGGACCGCATAATCTCCTACGGAGGAGTCCCCCTGACGAAGGTTCAATAGCGCGGTCTCCGCAGAAGACGCACGCGCAGGCTCCTCGAAGACGCTGCGGAATTCTGAGAGGAAAACCTGTAGGTCTGCGGTCACAGGATCATTCCGGTCCCAAAGAGGCGTCGCCCAGGCCAGGGCCTTCCCGGATAACAGGCTCACCACGAACGCCACCTTCGACCTTTCGGTAGGAAACTGGTCGGCCATCAGCTCCACGTGCATGGAACACTGCGTGATGAAACCTCTGCAAAGCTTCGAGTCCCCGTCAAACTTGGAGGGTAGAGGAAGGCGAAGCTTCGGGCCCACGGTTGCCAGCGGGACGGCCGGGGCTATAGGAACCGCTGGCGAAGAGGCAGGTTGCGGCTGCTGAGACGCCAGCAATTGGCGCATCATGGCGGACAGCTGACCCAATTGCTGCGCTTGTTGCGCGATCTGCTGCGACTGTTGGGCGACAATGTTCGTGAGATCCGCAAGACTTGGCAAGGGCACCTTGGCGGGGTCCATGGCTGGATCTAACTGTAACGGCTGGGTGGTGGACCCTCTGGACCACCGCAAGCGATGATAGCTAAGCCACGCCAGGGAACGGAATCTAAGTAGCCCCCGGTTTTCACCAGAGCCCGCCGCAAAGCGGGATGGACTTGCTGCGGCGTGAGGCTACCAGGTCGTCCCCCCTGACGTGACTTGCTTGCGATGGCGGCCGAGGTGCAGCGAGGTACAGAATCGTAGTCCAAGAATCATAGTCGTGGGCAGGCCGTGAGGTCAGGGCAGGCGGCAATGGTTCGTGGTCGTGGACAGGCAGGAAGGTCAGGGCAGGTGGCAGAGGTTCGGATTTGAGAAACGTAGCAAGGGGTCTGGTACACGGTAAGGCGAGATTGTACTCGTTTGATTTATGTAATGTATGTAACCCCCCGAATGTACAGCGCCCTGGATTCAATGGCGCTCTAAAATACTTAATAATAATAATAATAATAATAATAATAATAATATGCTTTGGAACGCTTTCTCTAGGGCACGGGGCAACATAGATCCAGCAAAGGAAGTCCCGCTGACGTCACCAATATATAGGGGCAGCACCTGGCAAGCAGCCAATTATTGGCGCACTGGCCCTTTAAATGTACGAGGACGAGCGCGCGCTTGAGAGTGGGCACGCGCGCCGCGGCCGGCAGAGGACGCCGACAGAGCAGGAACGAGGTCAGGTGAGTGACCGGAGCGAGCGCGCCCGCGGCCCGTCCCGCGGCCAGCCGCGCCACCCGTCCCGGGCAGGGATCCCAGAGAGAGGGCACGGGTGCGCCTGCGGCCCGCGGGCCGGAGCGCGGCGTCGCCCGCTATAGTCTGCATGTATTTTTTTATTATCTGCTTCTTTATATCCTTATTTACATGTATGCTTTCACAATGATTTGCCAGAGTTTTCACGTGAATTTATTGTTATGAAATATGCAATTTTTATTTGAATTATTTTACATTTTAATAGTTATTGAACTTACATAAATTGGAGGGTTTTTTGTCAAGAAAAATCTACTTGGAATCTCCACCTCTATTAAGTCCTTTGTGCAAATTACAGTTTCATTGATTTCTGCAAAAAAACACAAAAAAAAACCACATTATACCACAGTAATTAGGCAACCTGAAGATTTCAGTGAGTTTTATAGGAAAGTCACAAAATAAATATTTAAGAAGCTAGAAATGAATGCATCTATTAAGAGAGTTGTCTACTTTACAGTGTTTTTATACACTCACTGGCCACTTTATTAGGTACACCATGCTAGTAACGGGTTGGACCCCCTTTTGCCTTCAGAACTGCCTCAATTCTTCGTGGCATAGATTCCACAAGGTGTTGCAACGATGCTCAATTGGTACCAAGGGGCCCAAAGAGTGCCAAGAAAATATTCCCCACACCATGACACCACCACCACCAGCCTGAACCGTTGATACAAGGCAGGATGGATCCATGCTTTCATGTTGTTGACGCCAAATTCTGACCCTACCATCCGAATGTCGCAGCAGAAATCGAGACTCATCAGACCAGGCAACGTTTTTCCAATCTTCTACTGTCCAATTTCGATGAGCTTGGGCAAATTGGAGCCTCAGTTTCCTGTTCTTAGCTGAAAGGAGTGGCACCCGGTGTGGTCTTCTGCTGCTGTAGCCCATCTGCCTCAAAGTTCGCCGTACTGTGCGTTCAGAGATGTTCTTCTGCCTACCTTGGTTGTAACGGGTGGCTATTTGAGTCACTGTTGCCTTTCTATCAGCTCGAACCAGTCTGCCATTCTCCTTTGACCTCTGGCATCAACAAGGCATTTCCGCCCACAGGACTGCCGCTCACTGGATGTTTTTTCTTTTTCGGACCATTCTCTGTAAACCCTAGAGATGGTTGTGCGTGAAAATCCCAGGAGATCAGCAGTTTCTGAAATACTCAGACCAGCCCTTCTGGCACCAACAACCATGCCACGTTCCAAGGCACTCAAATCACCTTTCTTCCCCATACTGATGCTCGGTTTGAACTGCAGGAGATTGTCTTGACCATGTCTACATGCCTAAATGCACTGAGTTGCCGCCATGTGATTGGCTGATTAGAAATTAAGTGTTAACGAGCAGTTGGACAGGTGTACCTAATAAAGTGGCCGGTGAGTGTATGCTATGTATACAGAATGAAATTATAGGTGTTTCTAATATACATGGCTTAAAAATTCCACGCCTTTGCCTCTTTTATATCAATGAAGCAGACCCTGATCAAGAGAAAATTGTAAAACTTACATTCCTGTCCAGGTTATGTCTCCTAGGCACTAAATATATGGACTAAACATGGCGTCAGTCATGTCACCTTCTGGTATTCAGTTAGTAACAGGATTACATGATATCTATAGGGTAACTGAATAGGAATAATGGTGGAAAAAAGGGGTATTCTCATTACATTGATTAGCTTTAACACCTTAACCCCCCTGGATGTATGGGTACATCCAGGTGGCGGCAAGGGGCTGTGTAGCGGCATCGCATCACGATCCTAATACACAGCCAACGAGTGTTAGCGGCTAATTGCAGCTAACACTCAGGGGTTACAGTGCAGGATGGTGCCGCCGCCTTCCCGTGCTGTTTAACCCCTTAGACGCTGCGGCAAAGATGACTCCCGATCGGTGAACATGGCAGCTGGAAGCCTTGTGAAGGCTTCCATCACTGCCATGTTTTCTGCTTTACTACTTCCTGCCCCATTCAGGAAGTAGTGAAATTGCCATATTGGTACACCCTAATCTATACAATGCATTAGGCTGTATAAATGATTGAGCCCCCTAGTGGTGAAGTACCCTAGGGGTACTCAAAGTTAAAGTAAAAAAAAAAAAGTTTTAAAGTTTAAAGAAAATAAAAAAAATAATAAAAGTTCAAATCCCCCTTTTTCCATTTTGCAAATAAAAAAAATAAAATAATAAAACAATTACAGATATTTGGTATAGATGTGTCCGAAAAAGTCCGATCTATTAAACATAATTTATCCTGTACGCTGAACACCGTAGAAGAAAAAAGTTCCAGACGCCAAAATTGTTTGTTTTTTTTTGTAATTTCATGTTCCCTAAAATTGGAGTAAATTTAATCGAAAAAATCCCATGTATTCCAAACTGGTAGCAATGAAAAGTACACTTGAGTCCACAAAAATGCCCCCTCACTTAAAAAAGTTATTTGGCACAGAAAATGGCGCCGCCGCGCAAATTTCAAAAATAGAAAATGTTTGCAATTTTTTTATAGTACCAAAATATAACGAAAACCGTACATATTTGGTATTGCCGGATGAATATTAACCTGTAGAATACAGATAACACATAATTTTTACCGAAGATTGAACGCTGTAAAAGCAAAAGTATGTTTTTTTTCCCATTTTGCCCCACTTAGAATTTTTTTCCGGTTTCCCAGTACATTCTATGGTATGATGAATGACACCATTAGCAGATATGCCAATCACTGCTATAGAACCACTTACAGCCTAATCAGGAAGTGAGATCCTGAAGCTGGCTGTGGCTCTGTGAAACAGCATGGTAAGACAACCCCTTTAATATGGTTATTTTACTAAATTCCTCACTGTGTGAAATTACTTGTGTAACTGTTGTTTTTCTGTCTATGGGTTGTCATATAATAAATAAAGTTATCTGCTAAAAACACAGTGGAGAAAACCTATATAAAGTCCACAATGCTCATTAGGTTGAGCCAATACTGTCTAAGTCTTCATATCAAGATCACTCTCCAGAACTATCATAAATCACAGTAAACTAACTGAAAGCATTTGATCAAAAATATATAAATCTTTATTTGCTACAATAATTAAAACCATATAGAAATCGTGGTAGACAGAAAGTCACCATAAAATACAAGTTCAAATCCCACTCGCCATTAAATAGTTATAATAGATGTAATTTAAATGCAAGATACACCAAAAGTTTGTCATTCTAAACCAATCATATAAAGACTACCACCCATTGCATAAGTATTTCAATCGACAAGGGCATATAATGTGTCTTAAGATAAGCAAATATTACCCATATATCTAAAAAGATAATGCAATGCTGACAGTCCACATTTCGTGGTGAAATCTTACCAAGTGAGAGGATAGGACTTACCAAGTGGAAAGATGAGACAGAGAGAAGAAAGTGCGAGCGGCTTCTCCACAGACACTGACAGACATGATAAGACACTGCTGGAGGTAGTAATACTGGAGAAGGTCTTCTACTGTGAAATACCTGGACAGAATTACCTGGATATCGGGGGTCACATGATTGTTAAGCTCATACATTTACTTCATGGGAACCATTATAATGGACAGTAATGTGGACTAAACTATTTTTTTTGATAGATAAAGACCTACTGCACTAGTATTTGAGAGGTATATGAACAACATTTTAGTTCATTTGTATTAGAAAATTGTATTATTTCTTATTATATACATAATAAATAAAAAACATTAAAATGAGGATAACCCCTTTAAAGGGGTTGTCTCACTACACTGACTCATCTTACCTGTTTTATTTGTTTCATTTTGAATTCAGGGATGTGATTACTGGCTTCTACTAGACTGCAGCAGAAGCCAGGTCTGTAGCTTTAGCAACCAGTGTTGGTGGCCTATCATGAAAGATTGAACAGGTCTGTAGCTATAACGACCTGAGGAGCTGATGCAGCCCATACAAAAGGGTATATCTGGGAACAGGTAGGACACGGTTAATGGACATATATTGAAAAGTGACTTGTTTTTGCAAGATCTTTAACATAAAAAGCAATCCTTGTAGTGAGACAACCCCTTTAAGTTATGTTTACATCTCGGCTGAGGTCTTAGTTGGGGTTTCTGTCACCCTTGCCGTCATAACTATGGAAACATTATGGAAGCCTGGTTTGCCCTATTGTAGCCTATTTGTTGAAATACTATGGGCAGCCTGAACATGCCAGTAAAGACACTTTACAAGAGTCCAGCATGACTACACCAGTATCTTCTCATTGAATAGTTAATGAGAGTTGTCATGGACACCAAGTTTATTAGGATCATAACAAGACTGAACAGTTTCACAGTGCTTGTTTTATGTACTTTTTTCCCATTAGGCCTCATATGGTTGCTGATCTATCTCTTTTATATGACATAATCATGTAAATTAATTTACTTGCACATAAAAATGTAACAAAATCAAGAATTTTAATGACTTTGTTTAGGTTGATACATTTGAGCATTAATTGCACAATTTTTTAAAATCATTGTGTTCTTTAAATCATGTATTAGCTGTGGGAGTAGACTTCTATATCTTTAAAATCTCATTATTTTTTTGCTCCAGTGCCCACCACCAACTACAAATAGCTAATAATCCTTAAAGTACAGTCTGCCATAACCCATCTGTATTTATAGCCTTGGAACAGTTCTGTGAACATCTACCGAAAAAAGGCATAGACATTCAGTAAAACCTCCACAAAAACACCTATTTGAGAAGTCCACCCCTTTATTTAGACCTGATTTTCAGTTCCATCATACATGAGTAACATACATGTATAAAAGCCATCTTCTACAAGAGTACCACCCCTCAAGGCTAAGTCTACCTGGCAAGTATCAAAATGGCATCCGACAGCATTTTGACACTTGCAAGACACTTGCAAGTTTTTGGAGCAGATTTGCACAAAAGCCGCGGTCGGCTTTCGGATTTGCCGTAGGGCCCGTACATTCAATATATGGGGCCAAAGGCAAATTTTAAACCTGACAGCATAAAAATCTGTGCGGTATGGACTGCAGCATGGATTTTTTATGGCTGTCTACTCAGTGCAGTGTACTGTCGGATTTTCGGCAGATTCAAAATACTGAATCCGATGATAATCGGACGGTTAAGATATGCCGTGTAGTCAAAGCCCAAGGAAGATAATAATTAATAATGCAATTCTGGGTGGTTGTCTGAGAGAGGTTTTACTGTAAATCATATGACATATACACAATACAGTAAAACACTGGATACCTACTAGCTTTAATATTCTAGGATTCCTTTTATATGAAATTTGATTCTATATGTAAGTAATAACTTTTCAAATCTATACATAGAACAGAATACATTCAAATAAGCATGATAAGGGCCATGCATACAATAAAGACTGATACATATAAAAGTGCTCAATATTTCTTAGTTACATAAATTTAATATATTGTATGCAACTTTAATAAACACATTAGGATTTTTGAACCTCTTTTGGGTTTTGAGTTGAGTACCAAAATCAAAGGCAGGAAAGGTACCAAGAAGTCTTTATACTTCTCTGGTAGAGAAGAGGGTCACATATGTTAGTAATTGCTAATACCAATCAACAAAGCCAATTTCCATTATTGGTAAAAGTTTAGGAGCCGGGGGTTTATTCCTTTTTCATAATTCTATAAACCAGTTATGAAGGGCATAAACTTTAGAGGGATTCCATTTGTATGAAGTACTAACTTAGTAGTATTCGGGTCAAAGTAAAATTTGATCTGAAGTTTAGCGAAAATTGACTACAAATTATCTGTAAACATAACCCAACCCCAAGTTGGGGTTAGAGTTTTTAATTTTTTTAGGGTTAATTTACCTCTCTGTGCTGCTTCTTGGTCTAGCGGCACTGTCACACTGACGTCACTTCGGCTCTGACATCTGTTCTAGTCCCACGACACATTAGACTGGAAGTGACATCAGGGCGGAAGTGACATTGGAGCAACAGCGTTGCTTATCTCTCCGTGGTGCTTTTGTGTCTAGCAGCACCCTAACATCACTTCCACTCTGACGTCACTTCCAGTCCCTCTAACACTAAGATTAGAAAGCAGAGCGGCAATAACGTCACAGTGACATCACTGCTGGACTCAAAAGTGCCAGGGAGAGGTAAGTTAATCCTAAAAAAGTCTAAAAACTTCAACCTTAACTTAGAGTTAGGATTATGACTGTAGGTAATCTGTTGTCAACTTTCTCAAAAATTTGATTAGGCTGATCCAAATCGAAATTTTTACTTTGACCCAAATCTGAAGTACAATGCTACTAAATTAAATAAAAATGGATTTCAATTACCCCAAGCTCCTAAACTTCTACCAATTGATGGAAATTGGCCTTTTTAATGATATCATTAGTTATTACCAGAGTAAAAAAGTTCAGGTTCAGGATGTCCCAAACCCGAATTTCGGCTGAGCTAATGTCAAATGGTGTACAGATTTACACTTTATAA
This sequence comes from Phyllomedusa bahiana, assembly GCA_025379985.1. Taxonomy (NCBI): domain Eukaryota; kingdom Metazoa; phylum Chordata; class Amphibia; order Anura; family Hylidae; genus Phyllomedusa; species Phyllomedusa bahiana. The sequence goes on from JAODAL010000888.1 coordinate 114,530, forward strand.
ATTTATAATGCTACTCTAATTTCTAATTATTAGAAATTAAAGTAGCCTTATTTTCAGCAAGGTCAGAGAAAGGGAACATATAAAGAGTAGAAATTTGGGTTCATGGTGTGTAAGGTGGCTTTATGGAACAAATTATGTTGCTGCCTCCAATGTCCAGAGAAGGCATCTGTTTATTCTGTGTTTTAACCATAGTACTTTGTGTCCGGAGTAACTTTTTTGTTGGCAATCGCAATGAAGGACTAGAACTTAAACAAGTTACACACTTTAGACAATACCTTTCTGCTAAAATGATTCCGAACATTAAGATTATTACAGGTTGCCCCAGCCATTATGTATTGGGATACACAGCAGCAAAAGTTCTATTCCCAGGCGGTGCCACCACAGAGTTGTCCAGAGCAAGATTCGCTCCTTATAACTGATATCTCCTGTGGTTTATACATGATGATCCTAAATATCTCTACCCCTTTTTACCACATAGGATATTTAGAAATGTGCATTCTGAACAAGAGAATCCCTTTAAGATGTAACTGATCTAACAAATGAGAGCTTTCCAACTGAAAGCCCAAGGCCCAATTTCTACAGAAGATTTTGGTACAGAAGGCACCAGAATCTATGCAGAAAAGCATTTCATTATAGTTAATCAGAATCTGTTCCATAGCTTTTCATATTTGCTGTGCACTCATTGCTGATCTTCTGTTTACTTCTTGCTTCATCTAAATGGGGACGTCACCTCTGCAGTCACTGATTGGCTGCAATGGTCATATACCACTGCTTTACATCATCATTCAAAAGTGAGCTGATTGGCTGCAGTGGTGACATCCCCATTTAGAGGAAGACCGGCGAAGAGTGAGATGACTGGATTCAAAGTGAGGGAAGAGGTGTGTATAAGTTTTTTTTTAAATTTTAAATGGGCACTAAGCGTATGTTCACATGGCTTAATTGCGGGGCATACAATTACGCCGGGTCTTCAGGAGTTGCGCTGATCGGAGCGTACTCCCGCGACGGGGTGGGGCGGCAGCCCGCCGGCCCTATGGACATGCATTACTCGTGGTGCGAAAGCACCACAAATAAATGATGTGTAAATTAACTCCCCGGCGTGCAATACGATCGTATTGTACAAGCGGGGAGAGGAGGCGTAATCCACAGTTCTCTTTGAGAACTGTGGATTACCGTAATGATTGGGGCGCATTTCGCTAGTATAAGAACGCAGTACGCTCCAAATACATGGTGAAATGCGTCCCAGAATAAGCTGTGTGAACTTACCCTAACATTCTAAAGATAGAAAAAAAAATTAAGACAGACCACAAAGTTCTGCACCTTTTTAGCAGCACTTGAGTTGTCAGCTACAATTAAACAGCTATTGGATAATATTATCTTTTGCAATTTCTTAATATTAAACATTTTAAATAAAATATTTGGTATTATACATTTCCAAGCTTCATCTTAGTAAAGTTTAATCATTTTATAACAAAATGTTATACAACTTTCTGATATACCGTGTTTCAGTTTCAAGAACTGCCTGCTGTCAACAAATGGGGTTATTCTTACTTACATTGAGAGCCTTTGTACAGATATTATACTTCTCACAGCTGTGAGGTTTCTACAGTTTTATAGAAGCCTGTGTGAGCTGAATACATCAAGGCTTCAGTCCTTTTTAGTTTGCTACAATGCCTCAGTGTAGGTTAAATGTTAGTCTGGATCCAGGCTGCTTAGCTGACACTGGATTGTCTAGACTTAAAGAAAACAAAGGATGCATTATGTCTGCATTGGTTTTTATTGTCTAGAGGTAAACAAGAATATCTCTATTTACTGGCCGCCAGCAGAAATTTAGAAAATATTAGAAATTGAAATACAAAGTATATTAGAAAGTTGCATCAACTTTTACCCCTTACTGAATTTTCACATATATTTATGTCATGATGTCAAAAAGGGGGTATGGAGCTGGTTCAATTGCTAAGCCCACTTCATACGCCTACTGCATGTAATGGCTGTTAATAACAGCCAGGACCACCCATTAGAAGCCAGGTTCAGAAGTAGCTTTGATGCTGTTGTTTTCTTAGATACTTCAACAAACATGTTAGCTACACACCGTTCCCTTGACCAATTGTCCTCCCCGCAACATCATCACATGATGCCAACAAGTTGTTATGTCAGTCAGGGGATTAATGATATGATATAATAAGAGAGTCATATTTGTACTGTCCTGCAATATATAATTATTGCAGAACAGTATACAAGTGATTGTGCCCCCTTGATGGACTAAAAAAGTTTTTAAAAAATGTTTTACGAAAACAACATTTTACAAATAAAATAATATAAAAAAATGGAAAAAGTTAAATAGAATTGGTAGAAAAGTCAAATTTATTAAAAAATATCGTTACTTATCCCATATAATGAGCAACATAGAAAAATAAAATACCCAAAGCATTATTTATGTTTTTTGAGATTATTTTGCATCCTCCAAAAAATTGGAATAAAAAGTGATGAAAAATGTGAATATATCCCAAAATGGTACCAATAAAAACTACACTGTGGTCTGCAAAAAAATTAGCCCTCACTCAGGTACATCAATGGAAAAATAAAATAATGGGTTGCAGAAAATTGTGCTGCAATGCAAACGTAAACAATGAATAACTTTTTACTTTTTTTCCCAGCTGTTTTATTTGGAGATTTTTATTTTTTAACAGTACTTAAACATTACAAAAAAAAGTCCTACTGTCCTGCAGAATAAAAATACTGAACACTAAGCTCCATAAAAATGAAACCTCCACAAAAACTGTGGAGTTGCGTTTTTCTTCACATTTCACCCCACAAAGAATTTTTTCTTGGTTTACTGGTACATTATATTATACAGTCAATGGTATAGCTAAAAGGTCACCTTGTCCCTCATATGTCTATGTAGATGGAAAAATAAATTAATGGCTTTTGGAAGTCAGGAAGGAAAAAACTAACGCCATGTAGACAGAAATTGCTGTGGTTGAGAGGAGTTAATTATGTGATGATGACTTCTAACATGCATCAAACTAGACATCCCCATTAAACAAACACCACTCAATTTGAAGGTGCAAAAAGTGTATATGTGTAATAGAGCATGGTTTAAACAAATGTTCTTGATATAAAATTAGCTTCTACCCACAAACTTTACAGAGTCCTAAAGAATCCAGTTACTTACCTATCTCAACACTGCTATTTGCAGTTACTGTCTTTACTGCAAGGAATGAAGCTTGGATCACTACAATGAATATCTGAAAATATGGCATCATCATGGACACTGCAGAAGCTCTCGACTCATCAATGGTCAGAAGTCCAGTGATAACTTTAACTGTTGGTTTCTTGTAGGTGATCCAGGAAACGCCTAGCCGCAGTTTTGAAAAGTGTTGCTTGGTTTTATCACCTTAGCAGTGAGAGTGCCTCATACTTGGACAAGGAACAATAAATTTACCAGGAAACAATTGGATTCCCTAAATTCACAAAAGCCTCTAGTGGGAACCACGACAACGCACACAAAACTTTCACATTTCTTTTTTAAGACCAAATTGCCCTACAATAGAAAGTACAAAACAAGACATTTTTGCTTGTACTATAGTAGCAGCTTGATAACGTGTAATTTATTGGCCTGGAGTGTGGACCCCTTGTGATGCCCCACTTCATTGATGCCTGTAAAATGTTATAGTGTTTGTCCGGTCAGCTATGAACACTTGTGAGTGGGAAAACCCATGCATTTTATTCCAGGAAACTATAAATACCACATGTGTCACACAACTGTTTGTGATGACAAAAATACAAAAATTCTCTTTTTAAATAATATGGGGAAATGCTACTGTTTTGCTGTAGGTTTACATAGGAAGTAGAGGGAGGGAAGTCCCAGGATACAAAGTTGTGGAGGCGTTTATAGTGTGTTTTTAATACACAGAGCCATATGTTCCTTAGAAATCCTAGTAAAGGACCTGGCACTTGAAATGTACACATACAGTATCTCACAAGGGAGTACACCCCTTATTGTAAATATTGTGTTATATCGTCTCATGGGACAACACTGAAGATATGACGCTTTGATACAATGTAAAGTAGTCAGTGCACAGCTTGTATAACAGTGGTGTCCCCTCAACACACAGCCATCAATGTCTAAAGCACTGGGAACAAAAGTGAGTACACCCCTAAGTGAAAATGGACAAATTGTGCCTAAAGTGTCAATATTTTGTGTGGCCATCATTATCTTCCAGCACTGCCTTAACTCTCTTGGGCATAGAGTTCTCTAGAGTTTCACAGGTTGCAGCCACTGGAATCCTCTTCCACCCCTCCATGATATTGCGCTCCTCCATCTTTCCTCTGAGTATGTACCACAGATGCTCAATGGGCTTTAGGTCTGGAGACTTGCTTGGCCAGTCCAGCACCTTTACCTTCATTTTCTTTAGCAAGGCAGTGGTTGTCTTGTGAATGTGTTTAGGGTTACTATCATGTTGGAATACTGCCCTGTGGCCCCGTTATCATGTTGGAATACTGTCCTGTGGCCCACTTTCCAAAGAGGGGATAATTCAGTATGTCCCAGTACATGTTGGCATTCAGGGTTCCCTCAATGAACTGTAGCTCCCCACAGCTGACAGCACTCATGGAGCCCCAAATCATAACACTCTCACCACCATGCTTGACTGTAGGCAAGACACACTTGTCTTTGTACTGCTCACCTGCTTGCTGCCACACACGCTTGACATCATCTGAACCAAATAAGTTTATCTCACTCTCATCAGACCACAGGATATGGTTTCAGTAATCCATGTCCCTAGTCTGTTTGTCTTCAGCAAACTGTTTGTGGGCTTTCTTGTGCATCATCTTTAGAAGAAGCCTCCATCTGGGACGACAGCCATGGAGACCAATATGGTGCAATGTGCGGTGTATGGTCGGAACACTGACAGGCTGACCCCCTTCCTCATTAATCTCTGCAGCAATAATGGTAGCACTCATACATCATGTTTTTAAAAGACAATGACGTTAAGTATGTGCACTCAACTTTTTTGGTCATCCATGGAGAGGCCTATTCATGGTCAACCATGGAGAGTGGAACCTGTCTTGTTTAACCACTGTATAGACATGTCAGAAAAGAGGCGCCACCACACCAGTTTTAAGGTGCATTAAATGAGTGTTTAGTGTGCCTGAATGAATAAACCTGTCCAAAATCTGACATCTGGTATACCTTGCATAGTCTAATTGATGTGCCTAATCTAGCGCATAGCATAATTTAGGCGCATAGCATATCATTGGTAACATACTTGATGAGCCTGGTTTAGGCGCATTCAAATGTGTCATGCCTGGCGTATAATGCACCTAGTTTTAGTGCACTACAGTTCACTTATATAGTGAATAGGGCGTCAACAGTTTTTTTGCCGCAAAATACACTAAAAAATGGCGCAGCCCTAATGGGACATATCGCCCTTAATGATTGCTCTATTGTTCTCTCCACAGGGATAAATAAGTTTACACTACACTAGAGGCGTTGCTAGAGTCTTAAAAGATCCAGGACATTTTACACAGAAGGGCTGGGTTCACACAGCTGTTTTCACAGCACATGAGCAGAAGCATTTATTATAACAGATAAAAATTTTCCACATAGATACTGTACACTTTACAATGAAAATTAGTGCTGACAAATTTGCCTCTTCAAAAGCGCTCATCTATGTATGACAGTTCAATTCTTATAAGTGCTGTGGAGAAAACACAAAACAAAAAGCGCAGAAGCACCCCCCTAGTGTAGCGAGTTTGGGTATATATAGAAATAAAATAGGTGTGGTGGCCGCTCACCTGGAAGGGTTGTGCTTCTAGTGGCGCAACACACCGTAGTACATGCAATATATATATATCCTCTCAGCTGGGTAATCCATCTGGGTGATCCAGTGGAATGGTGAAGATCCGAATTCTTAGGTTGTATCTGCAGCCTATGTTGCTACTTGGATTCTGCGGTCGGGACTGAGCACAATAAGTTCCACCGGACTGAGCAGTATATAGAAGTAGTCTGTGTAACTGTATATCCTCCCAAATAATAAGGTACACCGTACACTGTGGTTGGTAGCTGCCGTCCGATATTATGAAGTAGAATAAAGCTAAATATGCTTTGTAAAATCCAATTTAGAATATTTAAGTAAGAGAATAAATTAAATAAAACCACGGGGAGAGTAAAACAATAACTAAAACCACATGAGGGGATGGGAGCTACGCGTTTCGTTGGAGACTCCTGTCCGGCTTTCTAAGGCTCGTGTACACAATGCTCTTTTGCAGGTGTTTTTTATAGAAAACCAAGAAGGGGAGGTGCAGGTTACAAAGGTCACTGTTTGTTAATTTTACAACAATCAAAATAACAGAACGAAACAGTAGTTCCATATTTTTCTATGTTGTAAACGGCAACAGTGTTAATAGATTAGTTTAAAATTCTTTATAGAAACTTCAACAGAAGTTATATGGTAAATGGCTGTGGTGGCTCTGGATGGAGCGATGTGGATAAGACAATTAATTACTCAGGGTGAATCCTATTACCTAGTTGTCTCCTTATTGAGGCAGAGTGTACGGCTGCAGCATCTCAGGTCCCAGCAAAGCTGGTTGTAGCTCCGTGCACATGACAAGGAGCTCATCTGGGAGGTGAGAGCGTGCACGGCTGCAGTGGCGCACTACAAATATAAAGGATGCAGAGACTTTGATGAATGTATCACAGTTTTTTACTTCCACACTTGTTGCAATGTATGCCTAATGCCCTGAGATGATATGGGTTGATATGGGTTGTGTTCACTGCTTTAAAAGAATTGACATAAAGAGAAAATTTGATAAATTGGACTGTTAATGTTTCTATGATAAGATTGACTATTGGGGTATAGGAGAAAGCCCTATTTCAGTCCATTCCTGAGATACGGAAAATAAATGTGTGGATTCTAGTGGTCCAATATCCTTAGAACAGCACTACAAATCCCAGCAGGTCTAGTGTGGCCTAATACGTATGTGTGTCTGCTTATGAGACTGAGTTCCAGGGATAGAGATCGCTGCCTAACAGGTCTCAGTGGCTGCACATTTATCTACCTGTTTGTGAGGAATAAGTTGTGAGAATAGGAGAGGGTATTGCTATAAAGCAGCCCTAATGGTTATATTGATAAAGATAAAATAAAAGGCATGGAAAGGACTATGGGAGAAGTGGGACAAAAGGTGTGAATGAAAGGATATGGTGAAATGAGATCTGACATATAGAAATGTAAAATAAATAGGTTGGAGACGGTGTGGGAATGATTTTACACTCTACTGACCCTGGGGGCATTTGGAACTCATATTGTACAATATAGCAATAAATAAATATACTTTCTACTATATTCTCCTACTCACTCTCTTTCCCCCTCACTATATATATATATATACAGGCAGTCCCCGGGTTACAAACAGGATAGGGACTGTAGGTTTCTTCTTAAGTTGAAATTGTATGTAAGTCAGAACAGGTATATTTATTAAATGTAACTCCAGCACAAAAGGTTTTTTCTTAGTTTTGGATAGTGCAGGGAAGGGTTTTTACATTTGTTTTGCTGCCTGTGCCCTTTTTTTAGAAGATTTCACCTAACGTTCTGTATCTCATGTGCAGCTGTGGCATGTTGGCACTTGGTTATCATGGGGCGTGACTCATTGTTGAATGTCAGCCACGCCCCACAGGTCTCCGTTTGTAACTAGGGGACGTATGTAAGTCGGAACGATGTAACGATGTAAGTCAGGGACTGTATATATATATATATATATATATATATATATATATATATATATAATATATATATATATATATATATATATATATATAAAATATAGTGAGGGGGAAGAGGGAAAGAGAGTGAGTAGAAGAATATAGTAGAAAGTACTATAAAAGTACTATATTCACCTACTCACTCTCTTTCCCTCTTACCCCTCACTCTCTTTCCCTCTTCCCCCTCACTATATATATATATATATATATTGTGGGAAATCAGCTCAAACGGAGGCAGTCCTTAAACGTGCAACACTGCAGGATTTATTTTCAACAGTCACAAAGTCCAGAAACATAAATAGCAGGGCTTGCTTCAGCCAAAACAAACATAACTTATAGTCCGTGTTATCGGTCACGTTACCGTACAGCGGTTCCCGGGGTTAATAAACCCGTGTGCAGGTCTCTGCAGTACTCTCAGGGTTGCACGGTCCAGCTCTGGCTCTCTCACTACTGCTCACTCCACTGAGCAGTGTTTGACCGGAATGGAACCACACCCCCTCTCACCTGAGCCTGCTGGCCTTATATAGGGCTGGTAAGCCCAGGACTGGATGTGGGAGCAGCCCGTCCCACCCAACTCTACAGACTGCTCCAATAAAGCCCGACCCGGATCACGGCATTACTGCCATACTAAACAATACAAACCCGTGTCAGTGGCCTATTGCCGCTGACACCAGAATAACAGGGCTTTATTTCACCGATCTTAGGCAGATCGGTGACACATAACGTCCATCAATAACAGCACCTTGTGCCTTCCTACATACCCCCCCCTCTGCCCAAAGCCGGGGGACTGGGCACCTTCAGCCATCATGCTATGTACCCTAGATAGAGCATCTGCGTTACCTTGCAGCTTACCGGGCCTGTGCTCTACCGAAAAATTAAAATCTTGCAAGGCCAGAAACCAACGGGTGACCCTGGCATTGTTGCCCTTTTTTTCCCTTAACCATTTCAAAGGGGCATGATCCGTCACCAGCCTAAATTTCCGTCCCAGAAGGTAATACTGGAGAGAATCGAGCGCCCATTTAATAGCCAAGCATTCCCTCTCGATTATGGCATAATTACGCTCTGCAGGGGACAGCTTCCTGCTGAGAAAACACCCGGGATGCTCCTCCCCATTGACAACCTGGGACATTACGGTTCTAGTCCGACCTCTGAGGCATCCGTTTGCACCACACATTCCCGTGAGAAATCCGGGGCAACTAAAACCGGCTGTCTACACAGGGCTACTTTCAAGTTTTGGAAGGCCTCTTCAGCCTCTGGGGACCATTTGACCATGGCGGACTTAGCTCCCTTTGTCAGGTCCGTCAAGGGTGCTGCCATCTCGGCAAACTTGGGGATAAACCGCCGATAATACCCCATGATTCCCAGAAACGCTCTCACCTGTTTCTTATTAAGCGGACGGGGCCAGTTCTGGATGGCTTCAATCTTAGTTACCTGGGGTTTTATCACTCCTCTTCCCACGATATACCCCAAGTATCGGGCCTCTTCCATCCCTATGGCGCACTTACTGGGATTGATGGTAAAACCCCCTTTCCTTATCGCATCCAGGACAGCCTGGACCTTTTCAAGGTGACTCTCCCAATCGCGGCTGAAAATCACGATATCATCGAGGTACGCTGACGCATATGCCCTGTGGGGACCTAAGATCCTGTCCATGGCCCTCTGGAAAGTGGCAGGGCCCCTTGCAACCCAAACGGCATTCTTACATATTGGAAGGACCCTTCCGGTGTGGAAAATGCCGTCTTTTCCCGGGCTTTCTTGGCTAGGGGAATCTGCCAATACCCCTTGGAAAGGTCTAGGGTGGTGATATATCGGGCTGGCCCTAGCCTCTCAATAAGCTCATCCACCCGGGGCATAGGGTATGCATCCACCTTTGACACTTCATTGAGCTTGCGGTAATCATTACAGAACCGCCACTCACCGTTGGGCTTTGGGACTAACACGATGGGGCTGGACCATCCGCTTTTCGACTCCTCTATCACTCCTAATCTTAACATCCTCTGTACCTCTTTTGCGACTATCTGTCTTCGGGCCTCGGGAATCCTATAGGGTTTAAGCTTACCCTCACCTGAGGCTCGGTCACGATCTCGTGTTCCACAACAGAGGTTAGTCCTGGGGTCTCTGTGAACAAGTCCCTATTCTTTTGTAACAGTTGCCTGCACTGTTGGGTTTGAGAAGGGGACAGGGTCTCGGCGATCTTTACCTCCTCAATTGCAGACTCTGGTTGGGTCCACAAGCAAGAAGCCTCCGGGGGGTCCCTATCTTTCCAAGGCTTGAGCAAGTTAATGTGATATATTTGATAGGGCTTCCTTCTACCGGGCTGGTGGACCCTATAGTTGACGTCCCCCACCTTCTCAACTACCTCGTAGGGACCCTGCCATTTTGCCAGGAACTTGCTCTCCACCGTGGGCACTAAGACCAGGACCCGATCCCCAGGACTAAACTGCCTCACCCGGGCTGACCTGTTATAGACTCTCGCTTGCGCTTCCTGCGCCTGTAAGAGATGCTCCTTAACAATTGGGAGTACCTGAGCAATTCGCTGCTGTAATTGTGTCACATGCTCAACAACACTTTTATAGGGTGTGACTTCACTCTCCCAGCTCTCTTTGGCAATATCCAATAGACCCCTCGGATGTCTGCCATAAAGTAATTCAAAAGGGGAGAACCCTGTGGATGCTTGTGGAACCTCTCTAATAGCAAACAACAGATAAGGTAAAAGGTAGTCCCAATCTCGGCCATCCTTCTCGACTACCTTCTTCAACATGGCCTTTAAGGTCTTGTTGAAACGTTCCACTAAGCCATCTGTCTGGGGGTGATAAACAGAGGTGCGTAGTTGGGTCACCTTCAGCACCTTACACAGGTCCCGCATAACTTTTGACATGAACGGGGTACCTTGATCCGTCAGGATCTCCTTCGGTAGTCCCGTTCTGGAAAAGATGTGCCACAACTCCCTAGCAATCACCTTGGAGGAAGCATTTCTTAGGGGCACAGCTTCAGGGTATCTGGTGGCATAGTCCATGACGACCAGAATATACTGGTGTCCCCTAGCCGATTTTACCAGGGGTCCCACTAAATCCATGGCGATCCTCTCAAAAGGAGTTTCAATAATAGGCAGGGGTATGAGAGGGCTACGGAAACTGGCGACCGGGGAGGTTATCTGGCACTGGGGACAGGACTGGCAATAATCACGGATTTCACGGTAGCACCCTGGCCAGTAAAATCTGGGTAGAATTCTTTCTACGGTCTTGTCTGCCCCCAAGTGCCCCCCCAACACATGACCGTGGGCCAGATCCATTACCATACGTCGATATGGTTTTGGAACCAAAAGCTGTTCCACGACTTCCTCGCGGAATTTTGTAATGCGATACAACATGTTTCCATTTACAGCAAAGTGGGGAAACCTCTCCTCTGCCCCTGGCTCTTGAGGAACCCCATCAAGCACTACCACACTATTGAACGCCCCTCTTAGGGTCTCGTCCTGCAGTTGAGCTGTCCCAAAGTTTCCCCGGGAGACCCCTAGGTCGGGAACGGTCTCGTCAGGGGTTGGCTCCTCCTCGTCACCTACCATGACCGAGAATGGGAACTCGGGGGCCACGTTGGGGTCAGGGCTCTCAGGGCTGTCGGGGGGCTTCCCTTGGATGGTACTTTCCCACAGTCCCCAAAAGAGAGGGCAGTCCCGGCCTATTATCACTTCATGTAGTAACCCCTGTACAATGCCTACATGGTGTGACACTGTACCCTTAGTGGAGTTTAACCTGACTTGGGCCACTGGGTACACTTTGGTATCTCCATGTATACATGTGACCCCCAAGGTTTTCCCTGGGACCAACACATGCGGGACACGGGCCGTCAGGAGCGTGACCAAACTTCCCGAGTCCAACAGTCCCATGAGAGGGCTGTCATTCACCCTGATGGGACAGAGTGGAAGTCCCTTGGTAGTGTCCAACCCGGCTGTGCATGCCGGAAGCGCCAACAGAGACGTACGCCGCCCAACGGAACAGTCCATCGGTTCCGAGCCGAGGGGGCACCGGGCCGCCACATGCCCCACAGCCTGGCATCTCCAGCAGATAATGTCCCGGACAGGGGGTCGGGACGTCGGCTCTGGCAGGGCCCTGGCCTTGGGACGGGCGTCTCTAGGGAGCTTAGTACCCCTTCTTTGGCTTCCTGAGTCAGTCTGGGTCTGCCAGTAGGGAGAGGCAAAGGGTCCTGGATCAGCCAGGGAATTCTCCATGGCCTGATATCTCTCCACTAAGCCGATCAAGGCATCCGCCGTCTGGGGATTCCCTTGCGCCACCCAGCATTGCACTGGTTTGGGAAGAGCGTGAACAAAGCGGTCCATCATGACCCTCTCTACCATCTGGGCTGGGGAACACACCTCCGGTTGCAGCCATTTCTGGACGAGGTGCAGGAGATCAAACATTTGGGACCTTGGGGGCCGGTCCCTCCTGTATCCCCAGTGATGCACCCTTTGTGCCCGGACTGTGACCGTCACACCCAGGCGTGCCAGAATCTCCGACTTGAGTCGAGGGTATTCCCTGGCATCCTGCAGAGATAAGTCATAGTAAGCCTTTTGAGGCTCGCCGGTGAGAAACGGGGCCAGGACCTCTGCCCACTGCGGAGCTGGTAGTCTCTCCCGTTCAGCAACCCGCTCAAAGACGGTAAGGAAGGCTTCCACGTCGTCTTCTGGGGTCATCTTCTGCAGGGCGTCTCGTACCCTCTTCCGCGCCTGCTGTCCGTCCTCCTGACGGGGTGTAGCTGGGGCCTCCTTCCCCCGGATCGCTTCCTCCATGATGGCCATCTGCCTAATCAGGAGCTGGTTCGTTTCCTGCTGTGACCGCACGGACTCAGCATGGGCCTGTTGCTGTTGGGCGCTCACCTGCACCAGGTGCTTCAGCAGCTCCTCCATTTCGCCTGTTTGGTTTTTAAGAGTAGTAGCCGCCTTAATCCAGGACATGCAGCCTCTTACACCAGGATGTTGCCCGCATCCGAGACACCAATTGTGGGAAATCAGCTCAAACGGAGGCAGTCCTTAAACGTGCAACACTGCAGGATTTATTTTCAACAGTCACAAAGTCCAGAAACATAAATAGCAGGGCTTGCTTCAGCCAAAACAAACATAACTTATAGTCCGTGTTATCGGTCACGTTACCGTACAGCGGTTCCCGGGGTTAATAAACCCGTGTGCAGGTCTCTGCAGTACTCTCAGGGTTGCACGGTCCAGCTCTGGCTCTCTCACTACTGCTCACTCCACTGAGCAGTGTTTGACCGGAATGGAACCACACCCCCTCTCACCTGAGCCTGCTGGCCTTATATAGGGCTGGTAAGCCCAGGACTGGATGTGGGAGCAGCCCGTCCCACCTAACTCTACAGACTGCTCCAATAAAGCCCAACCCGGATCAAGGCATTACTGCCATACTAAACAATACAAACCCGTGTCAGTGGCCTATTGCCGCTGACACCAGAATATCAGGGCTTTATTTCACCGATCTTAGGCAGATCGGTGACACATAACGTCCATCAATAACAGCACCTTGTGCCTTCCTACAGTACATATAGTGAGGGGGAAGAGGGAAAGAGAGTGAGTAGTAGAATATAGTAGAAAGTCCTACTGTGAAAGTGACAGTGATAGTGTCTGTAAACATGGTTATATAAGAGAGGGATAAAAGTTACTCAAAAGGAAAGGATGGTGGTATGCAGTATAACTGTCTGTGAAACTCGGAGTGTGTTCAAAATTAGGATATGGAAACAGGATTAGTACATGATGTGTGGAAGTTATGGAAAGTATCATGAGCATGAGTGAAAGCATTTGGGTCAAGAAGAAAAAAAATTCATAATGTTGTACGTGTTGCTCCGGTATGTCCTATATGTAACTATATATTGTCACGATGGTAGGTAGTGGATCCTCTGGACCACTGCAAGCGATGGCGTAAGCCACACCTGGGAGCGGAATCTAAGTAGGTCCCGGTTTTCACCAGAGCCTGCCGCAAAGCGGGATGGACTTGCTGCGGCGAGAGTCTACCAGGTCGCTACCCCTGACATGACTTGCTTGCGGAGGCAGCCGAGGTGTAGCGTGGTACAAAATCGTAAGGCAGGCTCGAAGTCGGGGACAGGCAGAAGGTCAGGGCAGGCGGCAAGGTTCGTGGTCGTGGAAAGGCAGGAAGGTCAGGGCAGGCGGCAAGATTCGTGGTCGAGGGACGGAGGAAAACGGTACGGTACACGGTAAACAGAACAAGGCTTCAGGAACGCTTTCTCAATAGGCAAAGGGCACTAAAGATCCGGCGGAGAGCTGCCGGAGGAAGAGCCCCTAAATAGGGTCAGCGGCCGGCACCAGACAATTACCGCGCGCCTGCTTCTGCAGATTTAAAGGGCCGGCGCGCGCGTGCCCTACGGAGCGGGGACGTGCGCACCGGCCAGCACAAGGACGCAGGGAGTCAGTAACGTGGACAGGTAAGTTGTTAGACTCCAGGGGACGAGTGCGCCCACGGTCCGGCACCCGGGCCGCGGCGTCACTCGCCCCCGGCACCGGAGAAACATTAGTCGGACGGACGCGCCCGCAGCCTGCCCCACGGGCTGCGGCGCCGTCCGTGACATATATTATGCAATTATATCTCTCCACTTTATCATATATATAATCATATAATATGCTATCATGAAAACATTTTGAAATATGGCCACAGGGGCCCCCGAACTACCCTGGAAGTGCCCTGAGTTAAAACCATAGTACAAAAATGGACTCATATGGTAAAGATTTATAAGAAAGTGACATTGATGAACTGTCTGAATTCACTTTGTAATATAAATTACATCCCTATGATGTTAGAGAACTATATTGTCGGTTTTTTCGGTGATTTAATTAGTGTGAATCTAAGTAAGATTGAGTTATAAATTTTTACGGTATATTTTCCGATTTTTTTTAGCATTTAGATAACACATTTGTCATCTTGCATAAATCATTCATTACTTGACTATTCTATCACCACCAGCATAAAATAATGTGCTAACATCTTCAGTTTACAGTGGGAAAAATTAGTATTTGATACACTAGTGATTTTGCAAGTTTTCTCACCTACAAAGAATGGAGAGGTCTATAATTTTTATCGTAGGTACACTTCAACCTTGAGAGACAGAATTAAAAAAAATCCAGAAAATCACATTTTATTTTAAAATAATTAATTAGCATTTTGTTGCATGAAATAAGTATTTGTTACAGTACAAAAACAGAACTTAACATTTGGTACAGAAACTTTTGTTTGCAATTACAGAGATCAGATGTTCCCTGTAATTTCTGACCAAGGTTACACACACTGCAGCAGGGATTTTGGCCCACTCCTCCATACAGATCTTCTCCAGATTTTTCAGGTTTCATGGCCACAATGAGTTTCAGCTCCGTCTAAAGGTTTCCGATTGGGTTCAGGTCTGGAGACTGGCTAGGCCACTCCAGGACCTTGAAATGCTTCTTACAGAGCCAGTTGCCCTTAATGTTTGTTTCAGGTCATTGTTCTGCCGGAAGACCTAGCCACGACCCATCTTCAATGCTGTCACTGAGATAAGTAGTTTGTTGGCCAAAATCTCGTTATACATGGCCCATCCATCCTCCCTTCAATATGGTGCAGGCTGCCTGTCTCCTTTGCAGAAAAGCACCCACAAAGCATGATGTTTCCACCCCCATGCTTTACGGTTGTGACGGTGTTCTTGGGGTTGTACACATCCTTTTCTTCCTCTAAACACAGCAAGTGCAGTTGATACCAAAAAGTTCTATTCTGGTCTCATCTGACCACATGACCTTCTCCCATGCCTCCTGCAGGATTTTAATCCATGACAGCTAGTGTGTTACTAAAGGAAATCTTTGAGACTGTGGTCCCAGCTCTATTTAGGTCATTCCATGTAGTTCTGCGCTGATTTCTGACCTTTCTCAGAATCATTCTTACCTCACGAGGCGAGATCTTGCATGGAGCCCCAGAACAAGGAAGATTGACAGTCATCTTGTGTTTCTAATAATTGTGCCAACAGTTGTTGCCTTCATACCAAGATGCTTGTCAATTTTCCTGTAGTCCATCCCAGCCTAGTTCAGGTCATCTATTTTGTCCCTGGTGTCCTTAGACAGCTCTTCGGTCTTGGCTACGGTGGAGAGGTTGGAATGTTACTGATGTGTGGACAGGTGTCTTCTATACAAGTAAGGAGTTCAAACAGGTACAATTAATATAGGTAATAAGTGCAGAGTAGGAGGACTTCTTAAAGAAAAACTAACAGGTCTGTGAGAGACAGAATTCTTGCTGGTTGGTAGGTGATGAAATACTTATTTCGTGTAATAAAATGCAAATTAATTATTTAAAAATCATACATTATGATTTTCTGGATTTTTTTTAGATTCTGTTTCTCACAGTTGAAGTGTACCAATGATAAAAATTATATTCTAATTTCGTTGTAGGTGAGAAAATTAGCAAAATCGCCAGTGTATAAAATACTTATTTTCTCCACTATATATAATGTGCTTAAAAGAGAACCACTGAACGATCCACACATTTGAGCTAAATTTTAATATGTCATATGCATAAAATAAAAAAAAGCTAAAATACTAATGTAACTTAATAAGCTCTATTATAGCTGAGCTGTAATCACAATATGCAGCCCTATATATGACAACTTTAATTATTTGGCCCTTATTGATATAGCAGGAATGGGAGGAGATAGGAAGAAATAGTTCTCCTTATATATGTAGCTAACCCATAACTGCAAGGCTGCCGGATATTGTCCTAGCGACTATTAACTTTTTGGAACCATGTGCTGTACTTGTATTGTGCAGTAAATAGTGATGATGTGGGCACAAAACACAACAGTTGGATACAGGCTGTACTTGACATCTTGCAGTAGTGTTCAAGACTGGAGATCATTCTAATCTTCGTCATTTAACTAGTAAAAATCAAAACTGACCATAGCATATTAGGGATCAAAACAAAGCTTAGATGGTTAAATATAAGAGCTAAAGGCCCGAGAATGGCCCCCATCAATGCAGGCAGGGTGGAGGAGTGGGCATACTTCTTTCTTCACACTGCACTTACCAGGTCATTCCTCCCGCACCCTCCTTCTCTTTCCCCTTCTTTGAGGTCCAAACTCTACAAATCTTTTGGCCATTTTCTCTTCTCAGAGTTGCGATTGTGTACTAAACTCCCCCCCCCTCCCGCCTCGCTCTGCCAGTTTTGCATGACTCCCTCATCTCTTCTCTACTGAAATGGCCACTCTCACCATGGGTGATTTCAGCATTCCCATTGACGACCTAATGTCTCCTTCTGCCTCTCAGTTTCTTTCACTAAAATCTTCTCTTGGCCTCTTGCAATTTATAGACTCTCCCACCCACAAGGATGGGATCTCTCTTGATCTAGTTTTCTGTCGTCTCTCATCAATTTCTAACTTCACTAATTCTCCTTATGTGCTCTGATCATAACCTTATCTCCTTTGCTATCACTAATTCTCAACCTTCTCTGGACACACCTGCCCATCACACATTCAGAAATCTCCACTCCATCAACACTCAGGAACTCAGACACCATACAGTCCTCACTGTCCCCAATTTCCTCCATCTCCTGTCCTGACCTGGCTGTCAAACAATACAACGAAATTCTCTCGACCATCCAGGATATATTGGCACCACTCACACACTGCACCACCAGAGTCAGATGCCGGCAGCCTTGGCAAACGCCTCAGACTCGCTTTCTGCTGCAATGTTCCAGATGTGCTGAGCGTCTGTGGAGAAAGTCAAAGCTACCTCCAGACTTTGTCAACTACAAATTCATGCTCAGGACTTATCACACTGCATTGCGCCAAACAAGAATATTTCACATCCCTCATCTCAACATTACACACCACCCCCACATGCCGGTTTGACACTTTCCACTCCCTCCGCAGGCCTAGAGCTCAGGTCCCGGTCACTGACCTCTGTGTTGAAGACCTGACCACTGACTTCAAAGAGAAAATCGACAGTATCCGGAAAAACATTGCATCCCAATTCCCAAGTAATACCCATCTTGTCCCTCCCTGCACGTCCTCTACTCTTTTCTCAGCCCTTGAACCGATGACAGAGGAGGAAGTGTCCAGGCTTTTCTTGTCTGCTCGCCCCACCACCTGCTTTAGTGACCCCATTCCCTGTCACCTTGTCAAGTCCATTTCTCTGGTTATCCTATTTCAACTAACTGCAATCTTCAACCTCTCTTTCTCCACTGGGATATCTTTCCATCTTCGTTTAAAGATGCTGCTATAACCCCTTTATTAAAAAAGCCCACTCTGGACCCATCCTGCGCTGATAATTACTGACCAGTCTCTAACCTGCCCTTCATCTCTAAATTAGATCGTTTGATCTACTCTCGCCTAATTCACTATCTCTCTGTTAACTCTCTTCTCGATCCTCTACAATCAGGTTTCTGCACTTTACACTCCACAGAAACTGCTCTAGCTAAATTCTCAAATGATCTCCACACAGCGAAATCTCATGGCAAATACTCGTTGTTGGTTCTTCTGGATTTCTCTGCAGCATTTGACAAAGTTGATCACCATCTTCTCCTCAGCATGTTTAGCACCATTGGCATCCAGGACACCGCTCTCTCTTGGTTCTTATCCTACCCCTCTGACCGCTCCTTCAGTGTCTCATTTGAAGGTTCTACTTCTTCTCCCCTCCTTCTTGCTGTTGGGGTTCCTCAGGGATCAGTTCTTGGTCCTCTCCTCTTTTCAATCTACCCAGCCCCCATTTATAACTAGTATCTTCCATTTGTCTACTGTACGTTGGCATTATTTTTTAGAAGTCTTAGGCTATGTTCACACGGCTTATTTTGAGGCACATTTCGCTGCGTATTTTGCGGCGTACTGCTCTCTAATACGAGCGAAATGTGCCTCATAATTACGGTAATCCCTAGTTCTCGTAGAAAACTATGGATTACGCCTCCTCTCCCCGCTCGTCCCAGACGCTGCGAGTAATGCGTGTCTATGGGGCCGGCAGGCTGCCGCCCCCCCCCCCAACCCCCGCATCGCGCGAGTACGCGCCGATCAGTGCGACTCCTGAACACCCGGCCTACTGTACGCCCCGCAATTAAGCCGTGTGAACATACCCTTCTTTTTTATGACCCTAGGGGGCTTAAAAACGTAGGAGCAATTTTTCACATTCTTAAGACAATGTGCAACATTAATTTTTGAAAGGGACCAGTCCAGTTCTGACATGGCTTTAAGGGGTATGTTAGACACTCCCATAAATGACTCCATCTAAGAAACTGCACTCCTTAAAGTATTCAAAACTGCATTTAGGTAGTTTGTTTACCATTTAGGTACTAATAGGAATTAAAGCAAAGTGAAGGTGAAATTTCAAAATCTCACTTTTTTAGCAGATTTAAAATTTTTATCCATTATTTATTGGAATACAGTAAATGTTACCAGGGAAATGCAACTCAATAATGATTCCCCTGATTCTGCCGTTTTTATAGATAGGGCCCATATGTGGCCCTAATGCGTTATTTTACTCAACCACAAGTCTCAGAATAGGAGAAGCTAAAACTTAATAAACACCTCTAAAAAGACCTTATTTGGGAAACAACACCCCTTAATGAATATATCCAGGGGTGCAGTGAACATACCAACCCCACAGGTGTTTCACAAATTTTTTAGTGTTGGAAGAAAAATTATTTTTTTTAATAACATGCAGTTTTATCTGAAAATTGTTAATTTTCACAGGGATTCCTGGCAAAAAACACCCCAAAATTTGTTACATAATTTCTTCCACGTTCGGCAATACCCAATATGTAGGTGAAAACTGCTGTTTGGGTGCATCGTAGGGTGTTAACTGCTGTTTGGGCGCATGGCATGGTGTACAAGGGAGGGAGCACTATTTGGCTTTTGGATTACAGATTTTTGTGACTGCCATGTCACATTTGCAACCCCCCAAAGTACCAGAACAGGTAAAACCATCAAGAAGTCATCCCATTTTGGATTTCATACCCCTCAGGGAACTCATCTAGGGGTGTATTGTGCATTTTTGGCGTACAGATGTTTCAAAGTCTTTTAACATTAGGTGGTGAAAACGGGAAAAAAAACAGCGATTCCACCATTGGTTCTTGGGTTTCATTTTTACTGTATTCAGCATATCTTTTTACTCTGTGGATTGGTACAATTCCAACAACATCAATTTTATATAGTTTTTTATGTATGCAAAAAATTGCGTTTTTATGTTGTCAGTTTGACAGATGTAACTTTTTTTTTTTTTCTTATATGCAGCTGATTAATGGCAAAGTGACATCACAGGCAACCCAAAAGTCTTCGTTAGGCTTCTGGGTTACTGTGGAAGGCATTGGCATCCCACGATCCTGCCACCCCATCTGTCTTTCCTATAGCTGCTGCGGTCGCAATTGACCGCAGCATCTAAGGGGTTAATAAGCCAAGACCGGACTAAGCTCTGGTTGCAGCTAATAGCGCACAAAGCCAGCTGTAATATATAGCTAGTTCCATGTGCCGATTGTGCGGGCTCTGCCTGTGAGCATGCGCAATCTTCTTGAGGAACTCATACATCCATTTCAGGAACAACTTCCCTCAATGGATGGGTACGTCCAATGTTGGGAAGGGGTTAAAGTAACCAAAAGTTTTACTCATCTTTTGAATCCATATCTGATTAAGAATGAAAGGGATTGTTCCATCTCACACATTGATAGTTTATCATTAGGATATACCATTAATGTGTGATAGTTGCAAGTCCCACCTGTGGGACCTGCATCTATTATGAGAACATGCCCTCAAAAGTCTCAGGTGAGAACAAAGAGAGAGTCTGAACTCTCCCATTCATTTCATTGAGTTCTAAATACAGCTGAGCTTTCCCGCACCTATGACACATTGACAGCATATCTAATAAAAATCCAATCAAAGTGTAAAGCTTCATATACATAAGGTCAGCATGTAACTGCTGCAACCAATCAGTGTCCTCGGTGGTCACAGGCCGTTCAGTTGGCATCACCACTCAGTGAAGGGAATGGTGATGTCCTTGATACGTCAGTCACCACTTGACCACTGCTTAACAGTCACATGCAGTTTCATTAGCATCAACGGCATCACTGAGTGGTGATGTCAGTATAAGGACATGTGACCACTATGGTTAGAACTACTAGATTACATTTTGTGTAGGACAGCCCCTTTAAATAGGCCAACATATTTTGATGACTGATCTGTCATCTTTTGCACATGACAACGTTTTAGCCATAAGCACTCAGTGTGCCACCAAATGGAGATATTCTTGCCTACAAGCAAAGTTTTGAGCAGAAAATACGAGTTTTATGGCTCTGTACATCTTTGGAGATTATAGGAAGCTGCAATACAGCCATGTGCATGTTACCACCATGAGTAACAAATCTACAGTAGTATCTCTGCGCTCAAACTGCTTGAGGCGGAAACATTTCAGTCCTCAACTAATATTTTCAAAAGAGTTTTGATTTGAAGCTCAACTAGTTGCTCAGCACTAAGCCATGGAGATAAAACCTATATGGGATGCTATGCATACCCATAAAGGGAAAGCACCACTTTGTGTTTTTCGATTTTAGGCAGTAAGACCTGTTCTGTTGCAGTAATCACAATCTGGTGTTTTTTTCTTTTTACATATACAGTACAGATATCGGACTGAGGTACCTAGGGCCCACCAATAGAATTTCATTTTGGGGGCCCACCTGTGGAGTTGATTATGGGTCCCACAGTGGTGTTGATTCTGGTGGATCACCCTATAGCTACTGTACATGCCTCTAATACTCTGCCTCTTACTTTTTGTCGCTTTCTCTCTACCTTTTTGCCTCTCCCAAGGATGTATATACAGTTTAAAAAAAACCTCCAGATCTGCTATTCTCAGGGGCCCACTGGGGTTGCCCACTGTTACACTGTGGGCCAATCCACAGAACACGTATAAAATCTGGTTATCATGATACTCAAGAAACTTTCTGTAACGGGTCGAGGTAGTGGATCCTCTGGGTCACTGCGAGGGAGGGATATAAACCACATGGGGGAGTAGAATCTAAGGAGCCCCCCGGTATTCACCAGCAGCTGCCACAAGGCCATTTGAACTTTGCTGCGGGGACTCCCGGATCGCTACCCCTGATGTGTGAAAGTGAAGGTGCGTTCATGGTACAGTATGAGCAGTTTAGAGACATGGTCGGTAGACAAGCAGTAAGGTTAGGGCAGGCGGCAGGCAGAATGTGGTCAGGTCACTCGCAGTAAGGTCGGGCTGACATAGGGTAGAGAATAATCAGGAACATAGAACGGGTCAAATCCAGGAAATTACAATGACACAGAAACACACTAACGCTCAGATACATACACCAACACAACAACGAAGCGAAGAAAGAGAAGAGGTGAGTACAGATGCCAGAGAACGGGGGCACGTGAGCAACCACAGTCCGAATCGGTAACCGTGGTGCACTTAGTGACACTTTCTAATGCTAAAAGGAAAGAAGGAAACTGTAAGGCTAAGTTCACACGGCATAATTGTGGGGCATTATTACGCCCCGAAATTACGCCATGTGTTCAGGAATCGATCGGCGCCCGCCGGCTCCATAGACATGCATTACTCGCGGTACGTAAACGCTGTGAATAATTGACATGTCACTTATCTCCTCGCGCGTCACATTGTACTAGCGGGGAGAGGAGGCCTAATCCATAGTTCTCAATTAGAACTGTGGATTACCATAATTATTGGGACGTATTTCGCTTCGTATTGAGCGCAGTAAGCCGCGATATACGTGGCGAAATACATCCCAATTTAAGCCGTGTGAACATAGCCTAAGAAAAACAACTGAATTTGAAAAATGACATATCCAAGTATGAGAGTGTCTTGTATATCTCTGAATTAGTCATTCTAAGTCAATGAAACTGACAATTAATGGAAGAGAGGGAGAAATTAAAATTGGTCAAGATAATGAAAAACTGATAACTGGTGAAAGTTTTTTGGAGGCCATGAGAAGCTCTTCTAGTGGGTGCCAGAACCAATTGAATACATTTACTTTATATCTTATGTAAAAACAAAAAATGTTCAGCACTCAAACTGATCAGTACTTAACCAGTCTTTTAGAATAGATTGTGTTGGAGATACCATTGTACATTTTTGGTGATCTAGGGACAATATTCCTACTGAATAATGACAGAATGGTAAGGAAATTTATATTGTGTTTTATAGAGTACTACAATTGTCAGCGTGGAGGCGTAGTGGTTATCACTGTTGCCCAGACATGCCAACTCTCCTCCTTTAGGCGGGGGGGCCCCGCTAAGGGGGGTACCACCCCGGCAGAGTTGGCGAACCTCTCGCCGCCAGCAGGCAGAGGGGGGACTTTAAATGACCGCGGCGCCAGAGTAGTGCTAGTGCGCTACTCTGGCACTGCCGGGCCGCTCCTAAAGGCGGGTGAAGCGGCCGCGCAGCCGCTCAACCGCCCGGCGAGTTTCACTGACTTGTGTGGCCGCAGCCGCACAGTCAGTCAGCAGCTGCACGCTCCGTGCAGCTGCCATACAGGGAGGAGGCAGGAGGGCTCGTTCCCCTCCTCCCTTCTCCCCCTGTGTGTACAGCACCGGTGTGCACTGTACATACAGATCAGCGTCGCAGGGTGCGTGACGCGCAGCTGCGCTCACTCCCCCTGCGACGCTGAGTCGGATGGCTGGGAGATGTCCGGACCTGGCCTTGCTGCAGGGAGCCTGGTGAGGTAAGTGGCTTTTATTATTTTATTTTTATTAGCTATAGGGGGGCTCTACCTGGCTACAAAGGGGGCATCTACCTGACTACAGAGGGGGCATTTACCTGGCTACAAAGGGGGCTCTCCCTGGCTCCAAAGGGGGCTCTACCTGGCTACAATGGGGGGCTCTACCTGACTACAATGGGGGCATCTACCTGACTACAATGGGGGCATCTACCTGGCTACAAAGTGGGCATCTACCTCACTACAAAGGGGGCATCTACCTGACTATAATGGGGTCATCTACCTGACTACAATGGGGGCTCTACCTGGCTATAAGGGGGCTCTACTTGGCTACAGAGGGGTCTCTACCTGGCTATAGAGGGGGCTCTACCTGGCTACAAGGGGGCATCTACCTGGCTGCAAGGGGGCATCTACTTGGCTACAAGGGGGCGTGTACGTGGCTACAAGGGGCATCTACCTGCCTGTAAGGGGCACTACCTGTTATGGGGGGCTACTACCTGGCTATAAGGGCACACCCTGGCTAGAGGGGGCATCTACCTGGCTTTCTTTTAAAGCCGTTATGCAGTTAGGTGGAGTGGGTGTAGTTTTTTTGAAGGGGCGTGACACACCAACAAGATGGGCGTGTCCATGCAAAAAATGTTCCAGCGGCGCGGGAATATGGCATAGAATCCAAAAAAGCCCATATGCTGTCATTGTAATGTACATCATGTGTCCTTCAGTGTAAAAGATACTCTTTGTAGCCACTCTTCTCTCTAGTTATTAGGTATTAGGTATTTTCATCATATTTATGGCATATCCTATGGGTCCCACTTATAGAGCCCCGCACGTATGTTGATAAAAGGTCCCCTAAACCTTGCATTGTTGAATGAGATTGCTACTGGCAGCCATGTCTAGGTAAAGAATGAATAAATAGCTGGAGTATGTATGTGCATCTCTCTATTTACTTATATTAGGGTTAAGGGAAGAGCTGAGCAAGGGTACTCAGTGATCTCTGCAACTCCCCTAGAAGTGAATGGATAAGAGTTAGACAGAGCTTCATCAAAGGAGTTTCTATAGTTGAGTAGCTGTACATTATTTTAAGAGTTCTGTACGCAATGCTAAGTATTGGCTGGAGTGGTATAAAACATGCCATGACTTGACTCTAAGCTTGGCAGATGCAAATCAAAGAAATTTTACACTTCCAACCTTCTGGCACCAGTTTGGTCAAGACCATTTCAGACTCTGTAATGACTGTGTCCCTGTGTACAAAAGGAGGTCTTTAAAGACATGGTTTATCACTGTATCTGTCCAACACCTGGCCTGACCTCACAAGGCTCTTTTGGCTGAATGAGTAGAAATTTCTCAAGATATAATCCAAATTCTTGTGGAAAGCTGTCCCAGAAGAGTGGAGGCTATTGTAGCTGCAAAATGGAGGCCAACTCCATATTAACCCCCATGTTCATCAAGCTCATGTAGGTTTGATAGTCAGGTGTGAACAAATCTTCGGACATATAGTATAGCAATGGTTCTACAACAACATAATTGTATGCAGATGTTCCATTAAAAAACCTGTAATAGAGCCCCAACCTACCGTGTGATATTTAAAAGACAAGTGGCAGATGGTTCTGTAGGTTCCCTCAGACATCAGGTCCCAGAAGCCATTGTTATCCCTACACCATATATCTACAAGCCATTTAATACATGATTTTTTTTATATATATATATCTCAGTGTGTTTTGTTGCTTACCTTCTGATCTCTAGGATTCTTGTAGCTTTTTTTTCCATGTTGAATATATATATAAAATCACAAAGGCTTTGTTATGTGATTGCATGTTGTTCTGTTTATTATGTAGCACTATTTTACATGAAATCGTTATTCATGACAGTAAAGCAGTGGACTGGGTCAGAAAAATCTAAATATTTTCCTCTTGTGTTAAATATTTTCCTCTTGGATTACATTTCACAGTTCAAATCTGCATAAAAATATCAGTAACTTTGTAAACTATTTATCATGTAAGTTTCATGAGGTTTTCTTTTCCATTTGTGTATAAGGCTTAATTCACAATTCTGTTGGTTTACTATGTGGTCCTGAGCAGTGCCTATGGGGACCCTGGGCTATTAAGATAACTGACAGCAGAGTAGAGCTAACTTGTTGTCTGTTTCCAAGGGCAACCAACAGAATTTTGAGAATAGAAAAATACATGGAATAACTCAAATTAAAATTTAAATGTTTCAAACTGTGAAATGTTGAAAGCTGAATCACACTTTGTTGTAATTACATTTTACATAAACATTAGCTGATCTAAACTCTATCATAAGTGCTAGAAACTGTATGCACAGCTTTTATCGTAATCTTGTTAGACAAACATTGGTATATAGCTTTCAGGTAGAGATAATAGCCCAAACAGTGTTGTAAAATGCACCAAAATGTTATGCATTTTTGGCACAACTTGTCACAGTCTGTAGTTGACACATTTATTTTGGGCTTTATACACTTGTCTTTTGAACTCCCTGAAAAGCAGACATGATTTAGTAGGTTTTGTGGGAAGGGATCATGGCCATATTACAATATGCTGCACCAAAAAATGTGCCAGAAACGCACCAAAATTCTAGCATGGAAAATACACCAACTAGAAATCTGTCAAAAAAAGCTAAATTATGCTAAAGACAAATCTATCAAGCAGCACAAGCTGTGATAAATTTGGGGTATATTTAGACCGCCTATCTAAGTTTACAATGTCTAAGGTCAGGTTCAGGACCTCCATTGCAGAAGTGAAGCCAGTCTTGTTTCAAGACGAACACCAATGATGAACCACATTTGGATCCATTGGGTATCAGTTATGGGGTTTCTTATTTAAACAGTAAAAATAGTGCATCTAGAAGCTGCAGCACTGATGTGAACAGGCCTCACTTTTAGACAGCAATAGTAAATATAGGCCCTCGTATTAAACATGTACAGCTGGCTATATAGTGACCAGTGCAACTAAGGCCTCGTTCACACGGCTTATTTGGGCACGGATTGGCGCCGTACTCCGCGCCGGATTTGCGCTTCAGTACGGCGCCAATCCGTCCCTGTCATTACGGTAATCCACTGCTCTCATAGAGAACAGTGGATTCCGTCGCTCCTACCCGCTCGGCGAATCCGCCGGGCGGGGAGAAACTGACATGCACATTATTTACGGCGCGTACGCGCCGTAAACAATGCATTGTCTATGGGGCCGGGAGCGGCGCCCCCGCCGCGCTCCGGCCCCGCCCCCGTCCCGCCCCTTATTCACGGCGGATTTGTGAGCTCAATACGGCTCACAAATCCGTCGGGAATAAGCCGTGTGAACACGGCCTACGAGTTATGGCTCACTTAGCACACACATTTGGGTTAAGGTTTAATTCATGCCTGACTCCATTAGTGTTTATTAGTGTTGTTTAACATAACAAAACTCTTTGGATTGATGTGTGCTGCACCCACTTTCTCCCCAACCACTGAAAAATATTCTCTCAGAAAAAGTATAGTAAAAAGCACTTTATGAATTGAAGTTAATTTATGTTAAATAGTTATACCTAAATTAAGGCTGGTTTCACACAGATGTAATATGGCTGCATTTTACAATGAGTATTACAGCTGCAATGATCATACCCTTGCAGTTCTTCTACACCAAATTTAGACCACACTATTTGGTGACCAGCAAAGCCCAAGGTCTGAGTGTTGCGGATATATTAAAATCCAGCAATATGATGGTCTTGTGAAACAGACCTAATAACAATAAGTGACAAACCAATCCTAAATGTAGGGTAACATATAACGTTTACCACAGAAAGGAGACATATATTCACAGATTTCCTTACTTTTCTAGTCAAAAAGAAAAGAAAATTTTCTTGTTTCAGTGTAATGCGACACTGCACTTTAAGCACATATATTTTTAATGCATGTTTCCCTTTAAGCTTATTTAAGGTCTGCAAGCACACCATCTACATTTTGGGGTTGAAGCGGAGCATCCTACAGGAAAGCAATTATAGGTCACTTTCTCCATACAAAGCAGTTGAGAAGCAGGAATAATCCAGAGCACCAGAGATAGAACCGCGGCCAGTGTAATGAGGCATCTTGGAAATACAGTACTGGGCTTGTTCGGGAGGAAGCTCTCTACGGAGTTCATCAGCTAATATGTAAGGCTGTAGGGAACAGAGATAATAATCATGTACAGTTGTAAGAAATACATAATTAACTATAAAAGATAAGTTGTCTCATCAGTCCTGACAAATAGTAAGATATCTGCTTATTTTTAAAACAATTTAGACTTAAAGAGGTTTTCTCATCACAAGTTTTCACAGATTTGAGCTGTTGATCTCTCTTACAGCTTCAGGAGCAAGTCTCTCCTCCCAGACCTCCTGCAATGGTTCTCATGTCTGCAGAGCTGTCACCTCCCTTCCAGGCTGCACAGGCTACTTGTAAGCAGAACACTTGCATTGGTGTAAGTAGTTATACATACAGCCTGAACTGATTAAACAAATGTGAGAAATGCATTCTGCTCTCCCCTCTTTTATTAGGCAGGAGATAGAGGGGGACAGAATATAGAAGGCTGTGTTATATGCGGGGAGCAGTGTATAAGGCTGTGTTATAAGAGGGGAGAGTGAATCTAGCAGCTAGAGACTCAGTAATTGCCCAGATCCTTCACAAAGGGCTGAGAGAGGAGCATATAGCAGCTCAGAGAGCCTTTATTTTACAGACACCACCATCACAACAATCTGAGGCACCTAGTTTCACTTTCAATTTACACAGCTCAGAGGGGAGTAAGCACAGAGTACAGGCAGCCAACCACAGCACAGGGGGGCGGGGCCCAACCACTTGCTGCAGAAATAACTCTAGATGCACAGATTAGCTCATATCTACTAAGTGATTCAGGTAATGCAAACCAATTGCAAAAGTGCTTATTTTTACTGTTCCCATCAATACATATATGATATTTGTAGTGAAAAAACCCCTTTAAATGGGTTGTCTCATTGAAATGGCATTTCAATAGGGTATGCCATTGATGTCTGATAGGTGTAGGTCCCACCTTTTGTGACCTGCACCTTTTTCAAGAATGAGCCCTGAAACCTCTCACATTTGAACTGAGAGGTGATCAGGACTCTCAGGGGCTCAGAATAGAGCCAAGCACACTTGCTCGGGTAAATTCGATACTCCTTTAGAAGCAAGTGCTGCACTCCTCATTCTGTAAAATGATCCAGGGAACAGCTTTGTGGCAACACCCCTTGAGATGGCTAAATCTGAAGACTGTGGGTACCTTTTTAGACTATATTGCATTGTATGTACTAATAAATAAATCATATTCACATTTGGTTTTCTGCAGCGTATATGTCTTACAACAGAATACCAGCTGTGGGATTTCACCAAACAAGATTCCTTTCAGGTCAGGTCACTTTCTACTCTCCTAAGCTTTAACATAAGACTCCAATCCCACTTTTGACCCTGTGCTGCCTATATATGCTGGAATATTTTGAAAAGGGTATTGCAACATAAACCATGATGGAGGCATAAGACCCTATAGGGCAAACATTCTCTTTTGGACTATGAATAGACACATAGGGCCACATGTATGAAATGGTTTTGTTCTAAAACTCACTTTATTCCCCATATATTCTATGGGGAAAAAAAGTGAGTTTTAGACCAAAACCGTTTCATACATGTGGCCCATAAAGCATGTCTTGCTGTGAAATATATAAAACATGTTTGGGTCATCAATGAAAACTTGTCATGAGAACATACTCTTGTTACAGGGTTTTCCTAAACACTCTTTAAATGGGTTGTTTCACAGCACCTACTCTTCACAGCCAACATTAGGTTCCTACTTCCTATTCAGGCTGTGGTTGGTTCTACAGCAGTGACTGAAATTGCAGCTCTGCTATAGCCTGTTAGAGGGACATTAGTGATGGAGGGTTTTTAACAGCAGGACACAAGGCTAAACGAGTTCTAAATGGTTGAAGTTTGTAGTAAAAATATAAACGTACTCCTTTACTGCTGATAAAACACAGCAGGGAATTACGGCACCATTCCTGGTTGGTAGACTAGGAAAACTTCTGTAAACAAGTAGGAGATGAGAACTGCTCTAACATTGATATGAAACAAATCAGAACAGCAATGTATTTGGTAATAGTCAATTTACTTTTGCATATATGTGTAAAGCTAGTCAGTGTGATGGTAATACCCCATTAAAAGTAAATTGGTGCTGCTGCAATAAAAATTAGCTTTGCTACATAGTACAACCATACAATGTTCAAATAACACCACATAGTTACCAAGTAAAAGCTTTGCATGTAAAATTAAGTTATAAAGGTTTTATATGATATACATATATATATATATACATAATAATGTTATTCAACAAATATTAAGATTTGGTCATTTGGGTCTTCAGCTTTTGCAGCCACATAGGTTGCATATAGGTAAATGGTGGCACTCTGTCCAAATATTCTTACATTTATTAACCACAATAGTAAAAAACCATATTGAACCAACCTTATCGGCAGCCAGAATCCTGAATGCAGCGATAACTTGCTCTGCTGAATCGGTTTCAGCTGTCTCTCTTGTCATAAAGTCAATAAATGACTGGAAAGAAACTGTTCCCGTATTATTGGGATCAACCAGAACCATAATTCGAGCAAACTCTGCCTCCCCCTAGAAGCAATCGCACATGACAAAATGTTACTTCCTAGACTACAGACAAAGACACTATGTAGAATAACATTGCATTTGTTTTAGCAAACAACAACAACAGCTCACCATAGGATGGTGCAAGTTTCTGGCGGGCCCCCAATCTTTGCCCATGTTAATAGGCATGTAGACAAATGAATTGTTCTGAAGCAGCACTCGACGTTGTATTTGTTACATATTAATTTGTATTCACCTAACCTCTACCTGCCTTGCATCATGATAGTGTGTTGCAGTTCATCCCCGTCAGTAGTTATACCATACTTACCAATTCTCACTGATCGTCAGGGAGATTCCCTGAAAAAGTGTGAGTCCTCCTGAGCTCCCTGGTGAATCTCCTGCTATGGTATGTTTGCCACCAATCTTGTAAACCACCGACGGTGTTACAGCCAGAGGGTCAGTGCCGGTATTTTATTTCTTACCGCAGCGGTTATGCGCACGGCGGCTGTCAGAGCTGGACACAGGAGCGGGGACTGGTAAGTACGGGTTTCCCGGGCAGGAGGAGAAGGACAAAGGCTGCGGACAGCCGCGGCACCCGCGCCCGACCCCGTGCGCGCAGGGGGACGGCCGCGGCGAGCCGCGGCGCCGCGCACCGTGACAGTATTCATTGACTCTGTATATGATAAAAACTAAATACTATTTGTAATGACAGTAACTGGAAATATATACATTGTGAAATTTGTCATACGAAACTGCGCCGTGCGCCGTGACAGTACCCCCCGCCTTAGCTCTCCCCCTCTTCCTTTGGAATCTAGAGAGGCGATCAGGGGACAGATTGGTCTCAGGTTCCCATGAACACTGCTCCGGACCGAAGCCCTTCTAGTCAATAAGGTAGAACCGCTTCCCTCTCACTGTCTTCTCCGCCAGCACCTCCTTAACCTCAAAGATGTTATCTGTGCTAGCAACAGGAGATGGCGAGACAGATCTACGGGAGAAGCGGTTCAGCACCTCCGGCTTGAGGAGGGACACGTGAAACGCGTTTGGGATAGATAGAGTCGGAGGCAAGCGAAGCTTATAGGACACGGGATTCAGACGCCGAAGCACCACAAAAGGGCCCAGGTATTTGGGGCCCAACTTGTAACTGGGCACCTTAAAGCGGATGTACTTCGCGGATAACCAAACCCTATCGCCTGGCTCAAATAGGGGCGGAGGCCTACATTACCTGTCAGCCTGAAGTTTGGTGCGGGCAGAAGCTCGTAGCAGGGCCTGTCATGTAAATTGCCAGAGAGCCTTGATGTCCTTTACTTGGGCATCCACGGCATGGACAAGAGACGAGGTAGCTAGAGGAAGAGGTGGGCGGGGATGTAACCCAAAGACAACAAAAAAGGGAGAGGCCCCAGAGGATTCTGACTCTAAAGAGTTATAAGAAAACTCTGCCCAGGAGAGAAGATCGGACCAGTTATCCTGACGAGCGGACACAAAGTGCCGCAAGTAGGTGCCCAACACCTGGTTAACCCTCTCTATCTGCTCGTTAGTTTGAGGGTGGTATGCAGATGAAAAATCCAGCTGAATCTGCAACTGACAGCACAGAGCCCGCCAAAATTTAGCAATAAACTGGACTCCCCTGTCAGAGACAATATGCAACGGGAGACTGTGTAAGTGGAAAATATGATGGAAAAAATGTTGGGCCAGCTGGGGGGCAGAGGGTAACCCAGGCAGTGGGATAAAGTGAGCCATCTTGGAAAAACAGTCGGTCACCACCCAGATGACCATGTTTCCAGATGAGGGGGGAAGATCTGTAACAAAGTCCATGGCGACATGGGTCCAGGGTTTTTCCGGCACAGGGAGAGGCTGAAGAAGGCCCGCGGGTTTAAGGCGGGGAACCTTATTTCAGGCAGAGGAGGAGCAGGCCAGCACAAAGTCCCTGACATCTTGAGCAAGGGTGGGCCACCAGTAATATCGGGAAACCAGCTGAAGAGACTTAAGGACTCCTGGATGCCCAGCAGTTCGGGAAGAATGTCCCCACCTCAGGATTCTGGGCCGCAAGGCAGGGTGGACAAAGGTCTTCCCCGGAGGTAGATGTTTAAGACCCACGGGGGCCGCCATGAGGAGACGTTCTGGAGGAATTATGTGTTGCAACGGCGGTTCTGAGCCCACAGTGTCCGAGGATCTAGAAAGGGCATCCGCCCTGACATTCTTCTCAGCTGGCCGAAAGTGCAGGAAAAAGTTAAAGTGGGCGAAGACGAGGGACCACCTGGCTTGACGAGGGTTTAGTCGCTGCGCGGACTGTAGATAAAGGAGATTTTTATGATCCGTGAAGATTTCGAAGGGATGGCGAGCCCCCTCCAGCAAGTGCCGCCATTCTTCTAGGGCCAACTTTATGGCGAGTAATTCACGGTCTCCAATCGAATAGTTTCGCTCGGCTGGAGTGAAGGTCTTAGAGAAAAAACCACAGGTGCGCAGTTTTCCAGAGGCAGACTTCTGTAAGAGGACGGCTCCAGCACCCACTGAGGAAGCGTCCACTTCAAGGACGAACGGACGCTGCGGGTCCGGGCGAGACAGGACAGGAGCTGAAGCAAATGCCGATTTGAGGTGCTCAAAGGCTTCTTGAGCTTCTGGAGGCCAGGATTTGGAGTTGGCATTTTTCTTCGTCAGGGCCACCAGCGGGGCCACGAGCGTGGAGAAGTGCGGGATAAATTGCCTGTAGTAATTTGCAAAGCCCAGAAATCGTTGGATAGCCCGAAGGCCCACAGGTCGAGGCCACTGTAAAACTGCAGACTGCTTAGAGGGATCCATCTGGAGACCCTGATCCGTGACGATGTACCCCAGAAAGGGCAACGAGGTGCGTTCGAACAGACATTTTTCCAGTTTGGCATACAACTGATGATCTCTGAGACGTTTGAGCACCAGGCGGACGTGGTGGCGATGAGTCTTGAGATCCGGAGAGAAGATCAGGATGTCATCCAAGTAAACAATGACACAAACATAAAGGAGGTCGCGGAAGATCTCGTTGACAAAATTTTGGAAAACTGCTGGGGCGTTGCAAAGGCCAAAGGGCATGACCAGATATTCAAAATGCCCATCTCTGGTGTTGAAAGCCGTTTTCCACTCGTCGCCTTTACGGATACGGATCAGGTTGTACGCTCCCCGTAGGTCCAACTTGGAAAAAATTCTCGCGCCACGCAGGCGATCGAATAGCTCCGAGATCAGAGGCAGGGGGTATCGATTTTTGATAGTAATTTTGTTAAGCCCCCGATAATCGATACAGGGTCGTAGAGTCCCATCCTTCTTTTCGACGAAAAAGAAGCCAGCCCCCGCAGGTGAAGAAGACTTGCGTATGAAGCCCTTACGGAGGTTCTCCTGAATATACTCGGTCATAGCTTTAGTCTCCGGGACGGAAAGAGGATAGACTCTGCCTCGGGGAGGAGTACTACCGGGTTGCAGGTCAATAGGACAATCAAAAGGCCGGTGCGGGGGCAGCGTTTCGGCCTGTCTTTCAGAAAACACATCGGCAAAGTCTTGGTACGGAGTGGGCAGACCCGACAGAGGTTTTGAAGACTTTACTGGAGCGGGCCGAAGGGCAGAACGGAGAACCGGAAGGCATCGCGAGTGGCACGCAGGGCCCCAACGGATAATTTCACCCGTGTTCCAGTCCAAGGTCGGAGCATGCTCTTGCAACCATGGAAGGCCCAGGAGAATCTCGGAAGAGGAACGAGGCAGGACCAGCAGCTTCAGAGTTTCCTTGTGTAGAGCGCCTATCTGTAAAGAGAGGGGCGCCGTGCAGAACCGAATAACATCCTTTAGGCATTCGCCACTAACGGAGGAGACGTACATGGGTTTCTGCAAAGGGGTCACCGGGAGACGAAACTTGGAGACCAGAGCCTGGCTGACAAAGTTCCCAGCGGACCCCGAATCAAGGAAGGCGGTGGCTTGGAAGGTGCTGTCCGGTGAGACTCCACAGAGTACGGGAATGGTCAGACGGAGAGATGCTGCACAGACACCTAGGGACGCCTCTCCTGCGAACCCTAATGTGCGCGAGTTTCCCGGACGTACCGGACAGTCCCCAATGAAGTGGCCAGAACCGCCACAGTAGAAGCATAACTGCCTCAGGCGATGCTGCGAGTATTCTTCCTGGGACAAGTGGGCTCTCTCGATGCGTACGGCCTCATCCTCCGGAACCTTTGGCAGAGGTAGTGGAGAATATTGAAAGACGGGAGCCAAACGTGGTAGCCGGCGTGGACGGGCGAGCTCCCGTTGAAGACGGAGCTCTTGTTGTCTCTCCGCAAAGCGAATGTCTATTCGGGAGGCCAACTGAATCAGTTCATCAAGAGTGGACGGCAGATCCCGACCAGCGAGCTCATCCTTAATATGGCCCGAGAGACCTTGCCAGAAGGTTGCCACCAAGGCCTCATTATTCCACTTCAATTCAGAGGCAAGGGTGCGGAACTGCACGGAGTAGTGACCCACTGTGGAGTCGCCCTGACGGAGACGGAGCAAAGCCGCCGCCGCGGAGGAGGTGCGGCCAGGTTCCTCAAAGACGTTGCGGAACCCCTGGAGAAAGGCTTGTAGATTCGCCGTCTGCGGATCTCCTCGGTCCCATAACGGAGTAGCCCAGGCCAAGGCTTCCCCCGACAAGAGGCTAATAACAAAGGCCACCTTAGCCCGCTCGGTGGGGAAATGGTGCCCCAGAATCTCCAGGTGGATGGAGCATTGACTGATGAAGCCACGGCATTTCCTGGGATCTCCATCATAGCGTGACGGAAGCGGTAGTTGCAGAGAAGGTCCTGGAACGGGTGCAACTGGTGCTGGCGAGGCGGCGGCCGCCGCAGGCGGCGGTAGACGGGCAGCAAGGTCCTGCATCATGGCCGCGAGCTGGTCAATACGCTGGCACTGCTGGGCGACAGCCGTCGAGACGTCCCGGAGAACGGGCAAGGGTACCCTGGCGGAATCCATGGCCAGTTTGTACTGTAACGGGGTTGGTGGATTCGCTGGACCAACGCAAGCGATGATAGCTAAGCCACGCCAGGGAACGGAGTCTAAGTAGCCCCCGGTTTTCACCAGAGCCCGCCGCAAAGCGGGATGGACTTGCTGCGGCGTGAGGCTACCAGGTCGTTACCCCTGACGTGACTGGCTTGCGATGGCGGCCGGGGTACAGCGTGGTACAGAATCGTGATCCAGAGACGTAGTCGGGGACAGGCAGAAGGTCGGGGCAGGCGGCAGAGGTTCGTGGTCAGAGACAGGCAGACGGTCAGGGCAGGCGGCAAACAGGCAAGGTCAGGAAACGTAGCGGAACGGACTGGTACACGGGTAATCAATACGGACTCCAAACACTCTCTAAACTCACGGAAAACACACCAACAAACTGGCAGAGAGTGCTGGGGGCGTATACCTTATATAGGACCAGCGGCCGTCAATAACCAATTAATGGCGCGCTGGCCCTTTAAATCCCGACCAGCCGTCGCGCGCGCGCCTTAAGCAGCGGTTATGCGCACGGCGGCTGTCAAAACTGGACACAGGAGCGGGGACTGGTAAGTACGGGGTTTCCCGGGCAGGAGGAGAAGGACAACGGATACGGACAGCCGCGGCACCCGCGCCCGACCCCGTGCGCGCAGGGGGACGGCTGCGGTGAGCCGCGGCGCCGCGCGCCGTGACAGTATTCATTGACTCTGTATATGATAAAAACTAAATACTATTTGTAATGACAGTAACTGGAAATATATACATTGTGAAATTTGTCATACGAAACTGGATACAATCTACTGCGTCTGTGAACTGCTATTTCTAGAATTCATATATTTTCAGATGAATAAATACCTACCAGATCATAACCCATTGAAATGAGACAAGCCCTGAAGTCATCATGATCCATCATTCCCTTTTTCCTCTGTTGATTAATCATATTGAGAAACAATTTAAGTTAGTTTCCAAAGCAGTAGATACAATACATCAAATATATGTTTAGTAAAGAAAAAAACATGAAGTTAATTATTACAATCACAACTAATTGGTTTTAAATTTAATAAATAAATTGTTACATTTTACTGAAAGGGAACAGTCAGCAATGATTATATTTTTACTTAGAGGCTTAGGATATGTTCACACGATGTACTGCGTGTGTTTCGGGAGCTCGTGCTAATACGTGCGTATTCCCGTGTCGCGGCGCATATGCGCCGCAAATAATTGACATGTCACTTATCTCCCTGCTCATACAATATGATCATATTGTACGAGCGGGGAGAGGAGGCGTAATCCATAGCTCTCTATGAGAGCTATGGATTACCGTAATTGTGGCGCACATTTCTGTTTGTAAGATCCAGGACGTCTGTACATTATATGGACAGCCCACTATTTTGGCAACAGTTAAGGCAAGCTAGAAAAGTGAACTGTGGTTTATATGTGGATGTGTATAAATCATTAAAAACACAAAATGTGACAACTGGAAAGGATGGGCTGGCAGGACATGAACCATGGGTGCTTTGTGTCCAAGGCCGGGTAGGTGAAGGTAGGCGACCGCCTATGACACCATCTCATCCCAGGCAGGAAGGAGTAGCAAGGAGGCATGGATGGGGCTGAATTAAAATTTTCCCATTGGGAGGTTCTATGTGCTTTATTTGCCTAGGGCACCAGAATACCTTTTCCCACTTATGTGTGTGTCTTTGTGTTGAAGATATGGGGCACAACTGGCAACAGAAGCAAAAAAGGGGTTTGTCCAGCAGAGAAAACTGAATCCTAAATGGGGCCAGACTGGTAAAAAAAAAAAGAGTTATACTTACCTACCTGTCTTCCACCACTGCTGATTTGGAGCTCTATGGGACCTGCTCATCTTGACTTCTGGATTCTTGTCCCAACACACAGATGATGCTTACGCGCCATTCACTTACAATGGAGTACGTATGTGAGAAAGAGAACCCCGAAGTGAAGATGAGTAGATCCTGGTAAGCTCTGAAGCATCAGCGATGGGGAACAGGTAAGTAACTTTTAATATATCAAATAAGAAGGTTAATATTATTGTGACCCCTATCTTAAGTGCTCAAAATTTTAAATTGATACATGGAAGAGAACAAACATTATAGGGGACAATATTATTCTGTAGAAAATATTATTATTAATAATAATAAAATTATATACATATTCTGTAGAATAATATTGTCCCCTATAATGTTTATACTCTTCCATGTATCAATTTAAAATTTTGAGCACTTAAGATAGGGTCACAATATTATTAACCTTTTTAATTGATATATTAAAAGTTATATTTTAAAATGAAAAAAATTATATGCAGTGGTATGGTGGTTTATTCTTCCTTTGCTATATCTTATAATTCAGTGATTTTCGAACAGCTAGGTAAGCATTACTTCTTTTCTTCTCCCCATCTGAACCCATTTAAGATGAATTTTTCTTCGCTGAACAAACACTTTAGTAATGATCTGAATATATACTAATTTGTCATGAAACTCACTTTGCATGGCAGAGGAGAGCAGGCCAGCAAACATGAGGAGCAGTGCTGTGAAAGGTCAGGCTCACTATTTGGTCACTGAACTTCAAATTCTTCTATACTTGTCAGTATACAAGGATTTATTATAGAGGGATGCAAACTGAAAACTGAAACCCTACAGGTTTTCTAACATTTTTGAAAATGACTTTGTGAATAACCTATCCTCTGGATTTGATGACTCAGACCTCCAGGGAATGCTGTACACTGAGAACTTGAATAGCAATGTGGAGATTTAATAAAGAATTTTCCTTTTTTATTTTTACAGTTATCTTCAATTTGACAGCTGGAAATTATCATTTGTGAAGCCGTTTTCTTCCTTCTCAGCAGTAAACCTTGCTAAAAATAATAACATTGGCATAATATCATCTCCTCATGGATTGTTGGGCTATAAATAATCCTAAACAAGGTACACAGCTTGATTGCATCACACTTAGACTAGCTGGCCATGAAAGGATTTCTCCTGAAGTCATACTGATAACACTGGGTTCTATGCTGCACAATAGATGGAATTAATGTCTTCTACACTTGTCTGCGATTACCAGGAAATTATCAAACAAATCCTGTGGGCTTTTCTGCAAGGGTCATCACTGATACATGCTTAGACAGGACTAATCAATAAGCAATATACAGTCATGAGAAAAAGAAAGTACACCCTTTTTAACCTTTTAAGCACCAGAATTTAAAAGATCTTAATATCCAGTTCCATTTTTTAGTTTTTGCCTCCATGTGTTTAAATAGTCATAACTTTTTTTTTTTCAATGACGCAGTTTTATGAGGACTTGTTTTATGGAGGAGGAATTGTATTTTTTAATTTGCGTTTACATATAAATTACTACATCATTTTTAAAAAAAAATATTTAGCAGCTTGAGCATAAAAAAGCGTTTTTCTACATTTCTTTTTTAATATTTTTTACACCATTCACACTAAACTAGTTAGATTAATTCTACAGAAAGTCATTCTGGTCATGTGAATACCTTATAGGTGTAGGTTTCTTTTTTGTGTAATGTATGCACAATTCTTTTTTATTAAATATTTTTTTGTATTTTATTTATTTTTTCTATACTTTTTTATGTTTTTTACCTTTTTAGTTTTTAAATTCCATTAATAGAGAACTATAATAGAGTCCCGATGACCCAATGGAGCAGGGGAATGCCCACTGATATGGACCGCGGCAAATATAGGGCTAAACAGCAGGGATCGGAGGCTTCCTCCGGTCCCTGCCGTTCAGAGACTTCTCTAGGAATGGAGTTAACTACAGCTCTGTTTGTAGCACAGTTGCGGCTATAGGAGCTGCAGACCCGCTCTGTAGGAAGCTACATCTTTTGGCATCACTGCAGACAGAAGACGTGCACCGTTGGTCATCGAAAAGACAGTGGACAGTCATTAAGGAACTGAAGTCTATAATTTAACGTATCAGGACATTCATTTTATGGCACTATACAACCAATCCTCAGACGGTCCTCAAATCAGGAAAATACTACCTCAATGAAAAACAACATACAACATAAAACATCATGTCATTACTTATGTAACAAAAATTAACCAAAAAATGAAAATGTCATGTGTGAAAAAAGTACACTCCACGAATCAATAGCTTGTAGAACCACCATTAACAACAACAATTATGCATTTTCTGTATGACTATCTATATTCTGGCACACTTTTCTTTACAGCATTTCCTCAGCTCCTTATTTTATGCACAGCTCTCTTTAGGTCCTACCACAACATTTCAAATGGGTTGAGGTCTGGACTTTCACTGAGCCATTTGCAACACCTTCATTCTTTTCTTTTCAGCCATTCTGTTGTAGATTTGTTGGTATGCTTGGAATCATTGTCCCCATCATGCTATAGACCTGCTGCCTGCATATTGTAGCAATTCACCTGTGGTCTGTCCTCTGTTGCTTTATGTCTGTCAGGCAAGTATACTCATTTTTTTGATATGAGGTACATCATTATGCGTTTGGGACAGTGTCGGACTGGGGGGTCTGGGGCCCACAGGGGAGTTGATCTTGGGGGGCCCACCATACTGTACATGAAAATATTACCGGCCTCTCGGACAAAAACGGGGGCCCATTTTACCACATAAATAAAAGTGTGCAAAACAGAACTGTATTGTGTAGTACAATAGCAAGTGAGTCGCATATCTGTTATCGCACATATCTGTCAGTCAAACATATAGACACGGGGCTAAGAAGCTCCATCCATATCGCCCACCACCCACGTACAATATCCCCCACCACCCACGTACAATATCCTCCTCCACCCACATACAATATCCCCCTCCACCCACATACAATATACCCTCCACCCACATACAATCCCCCCCTCCCCCCCACATACAATATCCCCCTCCACCACATACAATTATCCCCCTCCAGCCACATACAATATCCCCCTCCACCACATACAATATCCCCCTCCACCCCCATACAATATCCCCCTCCACCCACATACACTATCCCCCTCCACCACATACACTATCCCCCTCCACCCAATAACCACTATCCCCTCCACCCACATAAAACTACCCCTCCACCAACATAACATATCCCCCTCCACCCACATACAATTATCCCCTCCAACCCACATACAATATCCCCCTCCACCACATACAAAAATCCCCTCCACCCACTTTAAAATATCCCCCTCCACGTTTCCCTTGGTCACAAAACCTATCCAATATAGAAGTAAAATAACCCCTCAAATTAGGGACTCACCGGAGACGTCCTATCTGATGAGTCGTTCTCGTCTATCATGAGTCGTTCTTTTTCCCTTCTCTTCTGCATCCGTTCCACACCGCCATGATGACTTGTCCCGGCCACAGCTCATACCAGCAGAAATTACACACAAATATCTTAGAATCCTCAATTTTCCAGCATCTTTTTAAACCATTTCCACCTCTGTACAAACTTCCCAGGGTGGGGGGAGCGGGTACAAGCCCTTTAACTTAGAGGCTTTGTATCCTAAGGGGTTGGAAGGTGGGGAGAGGACTAACCCCTGGAGATAATTTCTACAACTATGGGCTGCTGCCCCCCTCAATTTTATTTACCAGGTAGGTAGACAAGACCTAGGTAGGTAGGCAAATAGGCAAGGCCCCCGTCTGTAGGTAGGTGGCTTCTCCCAGTTTTGGTAAGCTTTAGGTAGTTGGGTCCCCTTTATATAGGCTGCAAGCAGTTTTGGGACCCCCTTTAGGTAGTATACAGGCAAGTTAGGGCTTCCCATGAAGTAGTTACCCGGCAGTTTAAGGCTCCTTTAGGTAGTTTGCAGGCAGTTAGGGGTCTCCTTCAGGTAGTATACAGGGTTGTTAGGGGCCTCCTTTGCTAGTGTGCAGGAGTCAGGGCCCCCCCCTTTAGCTATGTGTAGGTAGTCAGGGCCCCTTTAGTATTTAGGTAGCCAGGGCCCCATTGTTTGTCAGGGCCCCCCTGTAGGTAGTCGGGGCATCCCTTGTAGTCAAGGCTTCCCTTTAGGTAGCCAGGGCCCCCCTTGTAGTCAGGGCCCCCCTTTAGGTAGTCAGGGCCCCCCAGGTCCCCCCTGAAGGTAGCCAGGGCCCCTCTGAATGTAGCCAGGGCCCCTCTGAAGGTAGCCAGGGACCCACTGTAGGTAGCCAGGGCCCCCCGTGTAGCCAGAGCCCCCTATAGTCAGAACCCCCCCCCGTAGTCAGGCCCCCCTTGTTTCCAGGACCCCCTGTAGTCAGAGCTCCCTTGTAGTCAGAGCTCCCGTGTAGCCAGGGGCCCCCTTGTAGTCAGAGCTCCCTTGTAGCCAGGGCCCCCCTTGTAGTCAGAGCTCCCTTGTAGCCAGAGCTCGCTTGTAGCCAGAGCCCCTCCCTGTAGTCAGAGCCCCTCCCTGTAGTCAGAGCCCCTCCCTGTAGTCAGAGCCCCTCCCTGTAGTCAGAGCCCCCCCTTGTAGCCAGGACGGACCCCTTGTAGTAGAGCCCCCCCCTTGTAGTCAAGGCCCCCCGTAGTCAGAGCCCCCCCTGTAGCCAGGGCCCCCCTGTAGCCAGGGGCCCCCCTGTAGCCAGAGCCCCCCTTGTAGCCAGGACCCCCCTGTAATCAGAGCCCCCCTTGTAGCCAGGACCACCCTGTAGTCAGAGCCCCACTTGTAGCCAGCGCCCCCCTTGTAGCCAGAGCCCCCCTTGTAGCCAGGACAGCCCTGTAGTCAGAGCCCCCCTTGTAGCCAGAGCCCCCCTTGTAGCCAGAGCCCCCCTTGTAGTCAGAGCCCCCCTTGTAGCCAGGGCCCCCCTTGTAGCCAGGGCCCCCCTTGTAGCCAGAACCCCCCCTGTAGCCAGGGCCCCCCTTGTAGCCAGCGCCCCCCTTGTAGCCAGAGCCCCCCTGTAGCCAGAGCCCCCCTGTAGCCAGAGCCCCCCTTGTAGCCAGAGCCCCCCCCGGTAGCCAGAGCCCCCCCCCAGGTAGCCAGAGCCCCCCCCCGGTAGCCAGCGACCCCCTTGTAGTCAGCGACCCCCTTGTAGGTAGTTTAAAAAAAAAAAAAAAACAACAAAAAATCACCTACCCGGCTCCGGCTCCCGCCCGCTCTGCGCTGCCGCCGGCTCCGTACTGGGTCCTGCATAGGCGGCGGGTGGAGTGAAAGTCACCGCGCCGCCTACGTCAGCAGTAGGGGCCGGCGCCGGCAGGCTGAAGGCCTAGTGTCTTCAGCCTGCCGGGGAGATCAGCGGAGCGCAGAGCTAGTGGCGCTGTGCTCCGCTGAAAACCGCGCAGCCCCGGGAGTCGGGGACATTAGTCCCCCACTCCCAGGTCGGTCTTGGGCGGCTCGGACGCGGGGTCCCGGGTGCTCAGGGACCGGATGCGCGGACGGGCCCCGGGGAGCGACGGCACTGTCCGGGGCCCCAAGCGGCTCGGGGGGGCCCACCGGGGGATCCCCCGGTCCCCCGGCGGCCCAGTCCGAGCCTGGTTTGGGACTTAATTCAATTAGAATATGTTCTTAAGTTGGTGTTCTGGTTGTCCATAAAGGAACCAGTACATGCATTTTGCTGCATGGTTTTAATTGTTTAGGGCTTGGGTCTTGTTGTCTTTTTCTATTGTTCTAATAAAACTTTATTGGGAGTGCAGCTATTGCTTGTGTGTCGTCTTGTCCTATATTCCCATTGCATAATCCAGTTTTGTCCAAGCTTTAGCTGTTGGATAGCTGGCCTCACATCTGACTTTAGAATATTATTTATTATTATTATTATTATTATTATTATTATCATTTATTTTAAAGCGCCATTGATTCCATGGCACTGTACATTCAAGGGGCATTACATACATAATATATCAAATGAGTACAGTAATAACGATGAATGACTTACAACTGGCACAACAGAGGGAGAGAGGACCCTGCCCGCGAGGGCTTACAATCTACAAGGAGGAGGGAAGAGACACGAGGTGAGGGGCAGACATGTTTGGGGGGTAGTACAGTGGCAGCAGGTAAAGCAGTAAGCAGGTTGTAGGTTATAGGCAATCCTGAAGAAATGGGTTTTCAGTTTGCTTTTGAAGCTGGTGA
This sequence comes from Phyllomedusa bahiana, assembly GCA_025379985.1. NCBI lineage: Eukaryota > Metazoa > Chordata > Amphibia > Anura > Hylidae > Phyllomedusa > Phyllomedusa bahiana. The sequence goes on from JAODAL010000888.1 coordinate 157,589, forward strand.
GAGTGGAAGAGAGTCTGATATGTTGGGGCAGTGCATTCTAGAGTGTGGGGGAAGCACGAGAGATGTCTTGGAGACGGTTATGTGAGGAGCTGATGAGAGGAGAACAGAGAAGGAGGTCCTGTGAGGAGCGGAGATTTCTTGAGGGGAGATATCTGGAGATTAAGGCAGAGATGTATGGAGGGAAGAGCTTATGGAGAGCCTTGTAGGTCAGGGTTAGCAACTTGAAGGGAATTCGCTGGGCAATTGGTAGCCAGTGAAGGGATTGGCAGAGGGGAGAGGCAGAGGAGTAGCGAGGAGAGAGGTGGATAAGACGGGCAGCAGAGTTGAGAATGGTTTGAAGGGGAGCAAGAGTGCTAGATGGGAGGCCACAGAGAAGGATGTTGCAGTAGGCTAGGCGGGAGATGGCGAGAGTGTGGACGAGCATTTTTGTGGTGTCAAAGTTGAGAAGCGAACGGATGCGAGAGATATTTTTCAGGTGGAAGCGGCAGGCAGAGCTGAGGGTTTGGATGTGTGGTTTGAAGGACAGAGTGGAGTCGAGGATAACCCCAAGGCAGCGGACTTGCGGAACAGGTGAGAGTGTACTGCTGTTGACAGTGATAGAGAGATCAGGTGGAGGGGTGAAGTGGGACTTTAGTATATAGGAATTTCATTAACAACTTAATAACTGTAAAGCTCCCAGGTTATTTGGCCTTAAAACAAACCAAAATCATAACCCCACAACAATTGTGCTTGACATTAGGTTTGAGATTTTTGTGCTGATATGCTGGGTATGGTTATAACCAAATGTACCACTGTGCAATGTGGTCAAAAATCTCCATTTTGCTGTGATCTGTCCAATGGACATTGTTTTAGAAGAATTGTGTTTTGTTCAGATGCAATTTTGCAAATTTAAGCTGTAGCCATTTTTTTTTTTTTTAGAAAGAAGAGGCTTCCTCTAAAACTTTTTTAAAAAAAACATACTTGTTCAATCTGTTTCTAATTGTACTGTCATGAACTTGAACATCTAACATGCAAACTGAGGCCTATATAATCTGAGATAAAGCTATTAGGATTCTCACAATTTCACTGAGTATTGCACAGTCTAAACTTAAAGTGAATTTGCTAGGCCATCTACTTCTGGAAAGATTGTCACTGGTCTTGTTTTCCACTTGTAAATAATCTTTCTCACTTTATAATGATGGAGTTCAAATTATTTGGCTACGGCTTTATAAACCCTTCTAGATTGATGGACAGTAACAATTGCTTCTCTAAGAACATTGCTGATGTCTTTCATCCTGGGCATTGTGTTAAAGGGGTTTTCTCATCATGCTGTTTCACTGTCACAAGTTGTTATACATTAATTTTGTCTCCTCAGGCTATGGTCAATTCTAAAGTAGTGATTAACATATTCAGCTTCTAGCTGAGCCCTTACAGGGACAAGTGCAGGAGATGTTATCTCCAGTAAACAACAGGTACATGTGCTGTGAGGACAAAAATAATTGCTATATCTGTGAACAGAAACTAATCTTGTTAGAGATAATTAGTTTTCTCTGGACTGAGCTTTCTGTCCATAGTGACATCACTCCCTGCTCCAATCAGATAAGCGTTATGGCCATGCAGCCATAGAAACCTGTGTGCACACATAAAATATCTTGTATCTCATGAGTAAAGTAAAATCTAATGACCAGTGTATTTAGAAAGAGTTCTCCATTACCTGTCCCTTTATGTTGAAAGCTAATCTTTATAGTGAGAAAACCCCTTTAACAAATGTCTGAATGCTCCAGTCCAACAAACCTTACATAGGTGGTCACACTTGTTTTTGGTAAGTAGAACTTGGTTGCTACTTACCCTCTTAGATCCTGTGCAAATGGTAAGGATGTACTTAATTTTTCATACACGGTTTCTGCTTTTTAGCATATGTTATAAAATATCAACAATGACATAGTGTACTCTGTTGTGTGGTGTTGTTCATCTGAGATTGTGTTTCCCTAATTTTAAGATCTTCTAAAGACCAGATATAACTTATGTTCAAATAAAAAAAAAACATAGAAGTCAAAGATGGTGTACTTTTTTTCTCAAGACTGTGTGGATGATGGAAAATATTCTGTTTATAATTGTATAATACACTCACCGGCCACTTTATTAGGTACACCATGCTAGTAACGGGTTGGACCCCCTTTTGCCTTCAGAACTGCCTCAATTCTTCGTGGCATAGATTCAACAAGGTGTTGCAACGATGCTCAATTGGTACCAAGGGGCCCAAAGAGTGCCAAGAAAATATTCCCCAGACCATGACACCACCACCACCAGCCTGAACCGTTGATACAAGGCAGGATGGATCCATGCTTTCATGTTGTTGACGCCAAATTCTGACCCTACCATCCGAATGTCGCAGCAGAAATCGAGACTCATCAGACCAGGCAACGTTTTTCCAATCTTCTACTGTCCAATTTCGATGAGCTTGGGCAAATTGGAGCCTCAGTTTCCTGTTCTTAGCTGAAAGGAGTGGCACCCGGTGTGGTTTTCTGCTGCTGTAGCCCATCTGCCTCAAAGTTCGCCATACTGTGCGTTCAGAGATGCTCTTCTGCCTACCTTGGTTGTAACGGGTGGCTATTTGAGTCACTGTTGCCTTTCTATCAGCTCGAACCAGTCTGCCCATTCTCCTTTGACCTCTGGCATCAACAAGGCATTTCCGCCCACAGGACTGCCGCTCACTGGATGTTTTTTCTTTTTCGGACCATTCTCTGTAAACCCTAGAGATGGTTGTGCGTGAAAATCCCAGGAGATCAGCAGTTTCTGAAATACTCAGACCAGCCCTTCTGGCACCAACAACCATGCCACGTTCAAAGGCACTCAAATCACCTTTCTTCCCCATACTGATGCTCGGTTTGAACTGCAGGAGATTGTCTTGACCATGTCTACATGCCTAAATGCACTGAGTTGCCGCCATGTGATTGGCTGATTAGAAATTAAGTGTTAACGAGCAGTTGGACAGGTGTACCTAATAAAGTGGCCGGTGAGTGTATATAAGTGTCATAAAAAATAACTAGTGGCTGTGTTGGTCATATGCAGAGATCAGATTTTGTTATCAGATACAATAGCTCTGTCAGTACTGATCTTACACCATTTTACTGCCATATAATTATGCTTATTACCTTGTCGAAATGATTGAATGATGAGCGGAATTCATTGATCTGCTCCTGTGTAATGCCTTTAGCATCCCGTGTAAGCATCGGAGTTTCAATTTCATTGATTGTTCTTGCTATTGTTGTTAGTAGGAGCTCCCAACCCACACGTATATGCTGCAGAAGAAAGCAAAGCTTGGTCAGGTCCACAAATGACTGGAAACACATCTTTAGTCCTATTTACTGAACTATGTATTACTATAAAGACCATTTAGTGAGTGCACCTTCTACAAATTCAACTTGCCTTTCCTTTCAGTGATAGCTGTGTCTGCTTATCTATCAGAGAAATATCAGTCCTCAGTCTCAGACTTGCACATACTGCCCATGCATTTTGCTTTCTGCCTCTTTCATTGCTTTTGTCCCTGAAAAGCAGTCCCAGCCCTGCTATTCTCAGTGACCCTTCATCTCAAGGGACCCACTATGCCAGAAGTCAAGTATGCTCTGGGGCCAACCCTGGGTTTTTCCTACTCTCTTGTGGGCCAGTTTCAGTCTGCCTTTAAGCCCCTTCCCCTCCCCTCCAATAAACACAAAGTAATTAGTGCCCAATACAGGCAGACAAATTTGATGAATTCCTGCTTTAGTGCAGAGATCTAGTACAGAGGCACCATTTGCCCTATGGTTAAAGTGCCCTGGTCATGGGGCTCTTAAAAGGCATGGACCCATAGGCCCACTTAGCCTATTTGGTAATCCAGAACCGGCCTGGTTCCTGTGAGCATTTCTGCCGGAACCCAAGGTTGCTTACTATCTTTGGACTGACCTCCAGGGGAACTGGGGAAACCCGATGGGCCCCTGAACATGGCAGACCTGGAGATTTTTTTAAACTGCATATACATTCTTGGGAGAGGCAAAAAGACAGAGAGAAAGAGGAAAAAGCAAGAAGTAGATTATAAGAGGTGTGTACAGTAGCTGTAGGGTGGGCTCAAGAATCAACTCCACTGGTGGGCCCCAGAATCAACTCCAAAGGTGGGCCCCCAGAATGATATTCCACTGGTAGGCCTTAGTTTGACACTGGTGCTTAGCATTACAGCCATTTCCCATGAGCATTTAAGTGGGGTCCAATGCTGGATTAAACCCAGTGGAGGAACCTAGCCCCTCACAAATGATCTCCTAATACGTTTTTAGTTCTATCAACCAACAATTTTAATAATCAATTTTATCACACAAAACTAAACAATAACAATTATTAATGTTCTTAAAATGGTTGTATAATTTCATTAAATGGTCTTCAGAATAAGGGGACAGTGAAAACAAGCAACTTTGCAATTGGATGTCATTTGCAAAGTTGTCTTGTTTTCACAGTCTCCCTTATCTTCGTTTTCTGTTAACACAGTTCCCCAGTTCCGATCAGATCCCACCTCCTTGCATTTCATTGGCTGTCGGCTCTACTAATTTACATTCTGTTCGGCCCCCGGTCGTATTCACGGGAGCGTGCATTCCTGCCTCTCTCACTCAGAATAAGGGGCCGGCATTTCACTCTATACAGCCACCAGCTGCTCAGTGACACTGAAGCTGCTTCTACAATCAGAAAACAGCAGAATTGTGCCTCGGTGCCTAATGCTCCTGCGTGTAAGGGGCCGGCAACAATTTCACTCTATACAGCTAGCAACTCCTCCTTGACACTGCAGCTGCTTCTACAATCAGAAAGCAGCAGAATTGTGCCTTGGTGCCTTGTGTAAACATAGAAGGGAAATGGATCTGTGCTGTGGAGGAGTTCATAGAAGACTGGATTCAACTGTAACAAACCTCCAGCTGTGAGAGGAGAAGAGATCAGTGCTCTGAGTTCATAGAAGACTGTCTAGACTGAATGCAGGTCTGTGGTATATAAACAGCTGTTAAAAAATAAGACTGCATACGGAGAGGACAGTGACAGGTGGACTGAGAGAGGGGGGGGGGGTGGAAGAACATACTGACTCAGAAGCGAGCATGAACAGTGAAGGGGGGATGATGTCATCCCCCTTCAGTTAAGAAACACCTAGCTGGGAGGGGAAGAAATGCCCCTGGATTTCAGGAACTGAGAGAATCAAGCTTCAAGAAAACAGCCGAACTGATGAAGTGATACATCCCGTTTAAACAAAAAAAACCTATATTTTTTATCGGTATCTGACATGTTCACTCCAATTTAATAGAGGATTCAACCCCAGTACTGTCTGCAGAGCTCCTGCAGTTATCCCTGACTTGAAAACAGCCCCAAAACATGACTGGATCACACCACCACACCATGACATACAGGGAGTACTTAGTACTGATGTTCCCTTCACAATAGGAGTTCCTAGGCAACGTCAGGAACAGTTCCCCTCTAGGAGCTAGAAAAGGTGAGAGACGGAGTCATCCTGCAACACAGCCAGGGAAAGTCTATACCAGTCTATGCCTCAAAAATAAGCTCACACTCTTGTCCCAACAGGGTAGCAGCTCTGCCAGTTCTTGTAGAACTACTGTGTCGAGCCAGGTGGGTAATGCGGAGCACTTTACTCTCATCACAACTGCAGTGCAGAGCTATAAATTGGAGTTATATTTCAAATAGGCACTGTAGGACTATAAGTCCCAATGTGGTCACCCTGCCTGTGAAGCCTGCCCCCTCCTATGCTCAAAGTGACCACACTCGGAGTAGTGGTCCCACAGTGTAGCCAGTGTCCTACTAGGGTGCCAAAGGCCCACCAGTGAAGTTAATTTTTGGGGCCCATTTTACAGCTCTTCCTTTCTGCTTCTCTTTCTCTTCCTTTCTACTTAAAAAAAGCAGTTCCAGGTCTGCTATTCTCATGTTCTAGTTCTGTTGCCTGTCCATCTATCTAAGTAGAAGAAGTACTTGTAGTCTCACAACATTATATATAGTACTGATAAATAATAGAATATGAAACCTAACAGTAATTATTTACAGCACTCACATATCACATAACTCATGATTACAAGATCCCAATTTTGCATACCTCCATGGTGTAATTAGTATGTTTGTTATCAAAGACCAGCGACTCCTGAATAATTTGGTGATCGCCTTCTAGTTTGTCAATGTTATGCTTGTAATTAATAATATTCTGTTCTTGCTGCTTGAGATTGTTCATCTGATCTTCAAGAGTTGCACTGAGATCAACAGAGCTGCGAGCGACTTCCTGTGTAACATAGATATTATAACATATTAAGAATCCTGCAGTAAGTTTCCATATCATATTATTTCCCACCTAAGCATTTAAGAACTGTATAATATGTGTTATACATAACCGTATCATCCTTAACCTGAAAATAATAGTGTTCCCAGTGTAAAATAAACATAATTGCCCAACCTCCAATTTATCAGGAAACTCCCAGAAAATGAGAAACAAATGGGGCGAGGTTTATACAAACTCTGCCCAATAAAAGGTCTGTCCAGAGTGTTTCAGTGGCGTTTCTGAGAGAGGGGATCGGGACTGTTCCCAGGGGAGAGGCTAAAATCTCCTGAAAACAGGAGATAAAAATTTGGCAAGTATGAAAATAAGCCAAGTTTTGGTTTTGGCTGCAAAGGGTTCAATACATGACACCAGGGCCGGAACGATGGGTAGGCAAAAGGTAGATGACTGCCTAGGGTGCCACCTCATTCCAGGCAGAAAGGTGGCACAAGATGGTATGAAGAGGACTGAATTTTCCATGTGGAGAAGGGAGTGGTATATGCCTTGTTTGTCCCAGGGCACCAGAATACCATAATCCAGTTCTGGATAACTTCTGAAATATGAGTACATTTTTAATTTTCGTAGAATTTTCCTTACCTCCATCTTGTTCTGGATCCAAGGTCCTATAACATTTGCCTGAGCAGCAAACTGGCGGCGCAACCGTTCATTGCCTTGTTGGCGTGCCAGTTCTTCTTGCAAAGACTGATCTCTAGCAGGTACAAGCCTTTTCACCTTCACAGAAAAATAACATCTATTATATTAGATTCAATTCTATTTACTATCTAATGATCAATCAAATCTATCTAGTGTGTGTATTTTTAATGTGTTGCATAATCAAAGAATAGATAGACTAAAATGAAAAGTTTTACTTAAAAGGATATTACTTCTGCGTTACAGGTCAGCTCATAGCTGGCTACGAACAGATCATATGACAGAATGAGTAGGGTGGTGCTTACGACAGTCCTCCCCATTCATTTCTATAGGAGTTCCGAGAATAACCAAGCACACTCCCATAGAAATGAATGGGGAGGACGACCTCAAGTGCCATCCTCCTCATTCTGTTCCCCTTGGGCCCTTTATAGCTTTCTAACTGACCTGTAATGCAGAAGTGTGGTCGTAGGAAACACCTCTTTAAATAACATGAGGACCTCTTAGTTGAGTGACTTCACCAAAATAACTGATAGCTTTCAACATATCCTTAAGATGCTAATTTTCCAATATACTGGTTTTTGTTTTATTCCCCCAAAATTTTCCCTGCAGCAATCATAAAAAACCCCTCATCATTTTTTTTCCCTTGGTAAAATTCGGGTTTTTGTATTTGATGTTTCTTTCCCGGTGCTAGCTCATGTTAATTACAGTAAAGATATCAGACCAATATATTCCAATGAGGCAAGCACATGTACAAATAGTTTTTTAAAATCCATTTTTAATAAAAAATTAGAACTTCAAATTGAAGACAGAAAGCAAGATCGGGGCAAAATTAAACTAAATGTGATCTAGAATGTAAATTAGAAAATGGTGTTCAACAATATTGTCACGGATGCCCCTGGGGACCCCCCTCCGGGGTCGCAGGCGCTTTCCGTCCCCCAAAACCACCGAGGGGCGCCCGCCCGCACGCCCTGTCTCTCCCGGGCTTTCCCATTTACCCGCCCAAACGTCCTGCTCGCCCTGCCTTTTTCCGCACCCGCGCGAACCCCGCCCCCGGGCCGCGTGGGCCCGGGCACTTTGAAATTTAAAGGGACAGTGCGCCGTAAGGGGGCCCATTGGGGAAACTACCCTTTTTAAAGTCCGGCCCTTCCCGGGCCCGCCTTCCCGGACCCCTTAGTTTTCCCTGCCTTTGGAGAAATTGTTCCTAAAACCCTTTTGCCCTTGCCCCCCGTGCCCGTACCCGTTGCTCCGTTTACCGAACCATGAATCTTCCCGCCTGCCCGGGACCTTGCCGGCCCAAGGGCTACAAACCCAGAGTTCCCTGTCCTGACCTTTTCTGCCCCCGACAAAAGGGCCTGCCTACGAATTTGAAAACACCCTCCCCTTGGGCCGCCCCCGCGGGCCCAATCCCGCCAGTAAAAGCACCTGGTAGTTTTCCCGCCGCAGAAAAAGGTCCATCCCGCTTTCCCGGGGGGCTTGGTGAATACCGAACCTTTTTAGTTCCCGTTTCCCTGGGGGGGGTTTTCCACCATCGCCTGCGCGGGTCCAGGGGGGACCCATTTCCAGACCTTTAACAGTAGGACCGGCCGGGGTTTTCCCCCCGGGGTGTCTTTGGGGAGCGCGCCACACACCTTCGTCGTGGCCCCAAGCGTCAAGGGGAATTGGGCCACAAGCCCCAGCAGCTCGAGCATTTTCCCCCCTAAATGCAGCAGTTCATCGCCCTAAGCGACCCGTGGGTGTTTTGGGTTCCTCCCGTGGCAGTCCTGGGGTCGGACCCCAAACTGGTTGCCATGCCGAAAAATTTTCCCCCGGGGTTTCCCAAAGGAATTGCGGGGGTTTCCCTTTTCCCGGGCCCTCCCTTCATGGGAATTTTAGGGCTGGCATTTTCTCTTCGGAAAGATCCAAGGTAGTCTTCGTGGTCAGCCTACTCCCCGGGGAAGGCCCTGGCATTGGTTTCACCTCTGTGGGACGGAACATCCGGTGACGGCGGACCTACATCCCTTTCCCCAGGAGTTCCGCAGTGTTTTTTTAGGAAAACCCGCCCCTGCATCCTCCGCTGAGGGCCCGGCCCCCTAAACCTACCCGGGGGCCTGTCGGGGGAGAAATTCGCGGGCCAAATTTCCTTTCTTTTTTGCCCCAACCCCTCATGGAAAGGCCCTTGTGTGCCCCCCCTTAAAGAAAGGGCTTTAAGACGAGTTAAAGGACGTCTTTGGGCCCCTAAAGGGCATCCCATCTTCCCTCAGTTTTACTTGATCCCCGGGTTTTGCCACCCCCATTGATGGCGCTTCATTGGGAAAGGGAAAAGGAGCTTCGGGAAGAGCATCAGCTACCCAACCCCGCCGGGTTTTCCCCGCCCGGGCCCCAGGGGTTCCAGAGGCCCCCTGCGGCCACAGTCCCAACACCCAACCCAGGAGCCCATTTCAGATTTCGGGGTGTTTTCTGAGCAAGAGTTGGCCCGGGATCGGCAAAGGAAATTTTTGCCTCAACTGTGGCAGAAAAGAAAAAATTTCCGGGGGAGTTGTCCCAAGCGTCCCAAACATGCGGGGAAAATCCCCCCCCCCAGGGTTTTGTGGGAGAGGGATTCCCCAGGTGCAAACTCCTTTCCCCTCCACGCCGCTGATGCCAGTACAGGTTGGGGAAAGAAGCTGGAATCTCTTCCAAGTTCCGGGGTTTCTGGATTCGGCTCACCGGGGAAATTTAACCCTTTAAAATTCCCCGTTGAAACAGTATGTCTTTTCCGGGGGGCCGCCTGGAAAACCACTTTCTAATCGTCTTTCAGCGGGGGGCTCTTAGCGACCCATCCAGTTTTCAAACCCAACCCCCTTTTCTCCACGTAGGGGGGTACATAAGGGAAAAGATCTCCTTCTAGGGTTTGCCCCGTCCTCATCGGCGGTCCTCCCGGACTTCCATGGCCTTTCGGCTTCCCCTCTCTTACCTGGACTGGCGTCTGGAGAAATAACTCGTTGTGGGCCCCCAATGTCCGGGGGGTTGTTTTTGGGGGCGCCTCGCCCCTTTCCCTTTCCCCGCTCTGCTCGGGCCCTTCGTTTAAACCGCTGCCTGGGCTGCCGCCCGGGATCTGGAGTTGGGTTTATGGTTCCCCTGAAAAACAGGCGGGGAGTCTTCCCCCGCATCGTCCCTTTCGACTGCCCCCAAATTTACTTTTGCCCGGGACCATCCTCCCCGGGGGAGAGGGCTACCCCTTATCTGTTCCATAGACCCAAGCCAAAGTCAAGTACTTTCCCCGGGGGAACCCCCCGGAAGGGGTTCCCTTCGAAAGTTTCCCCCTCTCCCGCGGGTGCAGGGTTTTTTTTCGTAAAAAAGAAGGGCGGTTCCTTACGACCCTGCATAGGGCTTTTTGAGGCCCAACAAGACACGGTTTAAAAAAAATGTAACCCCCAGCCGTTGATTCCCCGGAGCTTTTTTGGGCCGTCTGCGGGGGGAAAAAATTCTTTTCCAAGCTGGTCGAGAGGGGGCCCACAAATTTGGGCCGAATCCGCAAGGGGGATGAATGGAAAGGGCCCTTCCCAAAACCCCGGGGGGGGCCCCTTTGAAATACCCGGGATTCCCCTTTGGGCTGGGGTAATTTTGCCTGCCGTTTCCAGAAACTTGTGAATGACACTTCCCCAGACCCCCCTAAACCCCGCTAGGGGTTTTCCCCGAGATATCTTTTGGGGTAAATCTCCTGACCCCGAAACCCTCCCCAAAACCCATTGGGCCCCCAGGTGTTGAAGCATCTCCGGGGGAGAACCTTTTGTATCCCCAAACTAGGGGGAACCCCTTCCCCCAAACAGCCTTCCGTTTTTTGGGAACATCATTTCTGAACCCAAACCTAAGGGGGACCCAGCGAAAAATGTCAACGGTTTTCAGTGGCCAAGCCCCTTTGGCCTGCGACCCCTACAGTGCCCTTCCCGGGGGTTTTGTAACTTCTATCGCCAATTTTTTCCCCCCTTTTCTACGTAGTGGCACGATAGTGGGACTTACAAAGAAACACGCAAAACCAAAGCAGGGCCCTCCGAAAACTGAAGAGGCATTCTCTAAGCTCCCAAATTGCCCTTACCCCCAAACATCTTTCCTTTCGCGGCCCCGGGCCCCGCCCAAACCCTTTACTTGGAAGTGGATGCCCCCGTCTTGGGGGGGGAGGAGTTCTTATGCAAAAAAAAGGGCCCAGGGGGAAGACCCAACGTGTGGGTTTTTTTCCCAAAGAAGTTCTCCTCGGCCCAGAGAAAAATACCCCAATTTGGTCCGGGGGGCTACTCTATCAAGCTGGCTTTTTGGGGGAAGGGGGTTATCTGCTGGAGGGTGCCGGGCCCCCCCATCCGCATCATTTGGACCAAAAAACCTCCAAAACCTTTCAGAGGGGTTTAGCGACTTAACCCACGCCCGGCCTTGGGGGTCCCTTCTTCTTTCCCCGGTTTGACTTTCCCAAACCAAATTCCGGCCCCCCCAAAAAGAACGGAAAGCCCCACCCTCCGACGTGGTGGGTGAAGAGGGTAACTCCCGAGCAATTTAAATTTCCCCCCGAGCTCTTTTTCTTGGTGCTTCAGTTGGGCCTCCGGGAAGGGTTTCCCCCGGGGGAAGGGCCTAAAGTACACTCTGCTCTCCGCAGAGCAAACTTGAAGGGGGGGTTGCTCCCCTTTGGGGGCCCGGGCCTTTCCCCGGGGCCTGAAAGACGTTTCCTCTTGATATCCCGGTTTTTATTGATGGGCCCGAAACTGTTAAAAGGAAAGTCAAGGATTTCGTTCAGTCTTGTAAAAAAATTTGGGCCCCCCAAAAAAGATGCCTCGGCACAAGCCCGCAGGCCTCTACAAAACCCCTACCCCTCCCAAATCAAAACCCTGGACCAACATTTCTTTTGGGCTTTTTTAACCCATCCCCTTTCCCCCTTCGGCTGGCAACACCATTTTTTTGGGGGGTCAAAGATCGGTTTTCCAAGGGAAACGCATTTTGTCCCTTTTTCCCGGCCTTCCCTCGACCCCCGCCCTTTGGGAGCTATTCTTTCATCATGTGTTCCGTCTGCCCTGGCCCCCCTCAGCAAATCCCTTTCGGGGTCCGGGGGGGTCCCAGTTTGTTTTTCCCGGTTTTGGCGAGCCCCGTGGGGCCCAACTCCAGGTGAAGCTCGACTTCTCTTCCGCTTACCACCCTCAGACGAATGGAAAGGGGGAGAGGGGTTTTAACCAGGGCTTGGAATGTTACCTAGCCAAATTCGTCCTGCCGCCAAAGGGTGGGCTGGTCCAACTTGCTGCCATGGGGGAATTCTCTTATAACTCCCTAGATTCAGAGTCCGGGGGGGTCTCCCCCTTTAAACTGTTAGGTCGCACCCACCCCCCCCCTTCCCCTGGCATCCCTCCGAGTTCCGGCGGGGGACCACTGGTCCGGGCATAAACCATGGGGGCCCAACCCCCATTTCCCTGCTCCGTGCTTCCGGCGCACAAAGACTCAAGCCCATAAAAGAAAAAGTCCCCCCCCTGTCTTCTCCCCGGGTGAAAAGGGGTTGCTGCGGCCAGATATTCCGCCTTAAAAGATGCCTTCCTACAAAGGCCCCCCCCCGTTTCCTGGACCCTTTGATGTTATTAGCCCTTTTAACCCGGTCTCACAAACCCCCCGGTTTCCCTCCTACCAGCGAATTCCCAACGCATTCCATGTTCATTACTAAAACCCCTGGTCCAAAACCCGTCTCTCAAAACTGCCCCCTCCTCCGCGGGGCTGATGCCCCCAATGTCTTTGAGGTAAAGGAGATTTTGGTATGAGGAAACTAGAGGGAAGAAATATTTTTAGTGGGGAAGGGGGTTCGGGCCCCGAGAAAGGTTTGGGGACCCGGGGGAGAACACCCAAAAACCACAGATTATCCGAAATTCCTCCACTCCGGGAAGAGGGGGGGCCCAAGAGGGGGGTACTGTCACGGATCGTCCAGGGATCGTCCCGGGTCGCAGGCGACCCTTTGCCCCAACACGAGGGGCTCCCCGACCCCACGCGGTCCGGTCGCTCACCCCCTGTCTTCCCGGGGCGTTCACTTACCCCCCCACCCCCCTGCCTGTTCCCTCTGTCCCTTGGCCGCGCAGCCCCCCCCCTTAGGGCGGCGCCCCCGGGCCGTAAAATTTTAAAGGACAGTGCCCGGAAATTTGGTCATTGCCTGCACTTTTCTATTTAATCCCCCTTCCTGGCGCCTTGCGGACCTTAGTGTTTCATCCCTTTTGGAGAAACGTTTCCAAAAGCCTTTCTTCCTCCCGTGTACCGTATCCTTTTCACTTTTCCGAAAAACGAATCTTGCCGCCGCCCTGACTCCGCCTGTCCACCTATGAACCAAGCCCCTTCCTGACCCCTCTTCCCCGACTACGGGCCTCCGACGAATTTGTCCCACGCCTCCCCTGGCCGCCCCCCGCGGGAAGCCCCCAGGGGAATGACCTGGTAGATTCCCCCGCAGCAAGTCCATCCCCTTGCGGGGATCTTGTGAAAACCGGGGCCTACTTAGATTCCGTCCCTGGGGTGGGCTTCCACCATCGCCGCGTGGGCCAGTGGATCCCCTACCAAACCGACAAATAAACTTGATATAATGTTAGGGAAAAACCCGTACCATCATATCCTGCATAATAAACCTGGATAAGCATGTTCTAGTAGTTCTTTGTTCTTTAGTTTCCCTTTCCCACTTGGGCCATTCATCAAAGGGTAATGGGGCATAGGATTAATGAAGTATCTGAGTTTTAGCTCTGAATCCTTTTTTCCCCCTTTGGTCCCGGTGCCTATAAGCTTGTCTTTCACTGCTGCTTCAGGGATGTGGGTTTAAATTTTTAGACATAATTAAATTTTTAAAACAGAAGAAATAAATACCATTATTTTTAAAATTTAAAAGACAAAAAAGCTATACCAAAATACCAAAGAAGTCCCGATATAGCGTTTCTCAAAACCCCTTTTTAAGAAACAGCTTTGTGGTTCATGTGCTATTAAATCAGTTGTATCGGAATAGTAAATGGATTCTATATTTTCTTTTAAAAATTTTTCTAAAAAAGCCCTAATTTGCACTTACCTGAATTTCCTCCACACTGTGGACAATAAACATGTCCTGTAGATCCTCCATGGCTCCCTCCATCCAGATGTTGAAAGGTGCAGCCCGCTTGATAAACTCCAGGTGAAGATGATCAACAGTTTGTAAGAGCTTCTCAGTTCGCTGTACAAAAAAACCAAACAAGTAAAAGTATAGATTAACCACTAGGACAAAGCCCACTATCCCTGCAAGATCCCATTTAAAACAAGTTTTTAGCCTCCATTGGTGATATTTATTGGCATACCTTAAAAAGTTATCTGGACATTCCGGAAAAAGGGAAGGTTTTTTCCCAATTAGTTCCACGGGGGGAATTTTTGGTGTGTATTTCCGCATGTTTTCGTTAATACCAGCTGATGCACGCTGAAATTACGTTAAACCCTGGGTCTATAGAGAAAAAATGGATTATCCCCTTTTTCCCCCTGTACAATAATTGTATTTTCGTCGGGATAAGTGACATGTCAATTACTTCGGGAAATACCACCCGAAAAGGGAAAGTCAATGGGGGCCCGGGGTGAAAAATAGCCTAAGGCATACAGACTCTGTTTTACACTACATTTGCTCTATTGACCACTTGTGCATGTTTTATGAGCCAGGCATAAAGGTTTGGCAGACGTCCTGTGTCCAGCACGGAAAGAATACAGGCAGTCCCTGGGTTACGAACGGGATAGGGACTCTAGGTTTGTTCTTAAGTTGAATTTGTATCTAAGTCCGAACAGTTACATCTATTAACTATAACTCCAGAGCCAAAGGTTATTTTTTTAGTTTTTGATAGGACAGGGAAGGGTTTCTACATTTGTTTTGCTGTCCGTGCCAATATTAAGAAGATCTCACCTCATGAGCTGAAGTGGCCTGCTGGAACTTGTCGTTCCACAGCTATTATCTGTTGTGAAACATGGAACGACAAGTGCCAGCATGCCCCATAAGTCTCTGTTTGTAACTAGGGGACTGGTGTAAGTCGGAACGTAGTAAGTCGGGGAATACAATTGGGAGAGAGACCCCTATGTCTCCACCACAGTATTAAGGTATTCTGAGGGACACCACAAATAGAGACAGAAAACATAATGTGAATGGGGCCTAAAGCAAGTTCTTGCCACATTTTAGAAGATCTTCAGTAATGAGAGGTCAGGCTTAGATACATTGTTTAAAGCTTTTCATAAGTGTTGAGATAAAGGGTTAAATGAATCACTTATGGCAAACTAAGTCTTATGAATATTTATTTAATTAGTAGAATTTGTGATGTGTCATCATATAAAACTTATAGTACAAACACAAATGTAGCCCATTTAAACAAACACTTTCTTTATATAGTAAATTTTTCTTTTAAATTGTCATAGCCCATAACAAATTGTTAGGGCATAGAAACACAGTAATTGTGTATGTAAATAGGAACCTGTGATACGTCCAATTGAAGATCAAAACGTCCTCTTTCGTAGCATCAAGAAACAGTCCTCAGAGAGGTACGAGACAAACAAGTGTAGTAGTCATAGAAGTAGCCGTCCGCCCACTGATGACGTTTCAAAGGAAATTCCTTCCTCAGACTGGCATAATAGAGGAAATTACAGCTACTGATAATAGTACTTTAAGATCCCGTTTGCATCAACGTGAACCTTATTGGATCTATAGGTTGGACTCGCTCACCCCAAAGGAGTTAAGTGAGGCTTTCAATTTAAGAGCCTTTTTGTAAATTATTGCCAGGACTGTGCTACTGACCCTTTAAGGATTTTGTTGCAGCCTCAGCCAGGGTACAGCTTGGTACTTAATGGATTAAGCACTTGAGCCAATCCCTGCCTGGGGCTGAGGTTTTAAACCGCTTCCTGTCTGCTAGTCTCTGCTGGAGATTGCTTTTGTGTCCTAGCTGTCTGGTTTGCTCTGCTGTGTTATTTTGCTGGTTCTCGGATTTTGCCTATTCTTTCTGGTTACTCTCCCTCTCTGTCCTTTGGTACCTCATATTCTCTTGGTTTTGACCTCGGCCCATACAACTAGTCTTTATTTGTTATATATGGTGTCTCTTTCTTGTTTGTTGTACATTTTGTCTTCTGTCTGGCACGTGTTTTACTAGGTACAGCTCAGGAAGAGGTTTGAATATGAGGTCACCCTTTTCAGGGCAGTTGCCCTACTTAAGCAGGGTAAGCTAGGTTGAGACTAGGGCATCCCTTACAATTATATGCTGCAATGTTTTTATAATGTATATGTATAAAGTCATGTGATGTGCCTTTGTAGACATATATTAGGAATAAGGAGTGCATAGGTACGCCTTTTCTAGGAGGATCAAGCTTGAGTGCCTCCAGTCTGAGGAAGGAGGAGTTTCCTCTGAAACATCATCAGTGGGTGCATGGCTACTCCTATGACTACTACACCTGTTTATCTCATACCCCTCTGAGGACTGCTTCTTGATGCTACTAAAGAGGACGTTTTAATCTGCAATTGGACGTATCACAGGTTCCTATTTATATGTTACAATAACTGTGTTTCTATGCCCTAACAATTTATTATGGGCTAGGACAATTTAAGAGAAAAAGTTACTATATAAAGAAAGTGTTTGTTTAAATGCGCTACGCTTGTGTTTATCCTATGAGTTTGATTGCTGTGCCAGAAGGAGAGAACCCAACGCTGTCCTATTTGCGATACATCCTGCATTAAATTTTTCAGTCCATTAAATTATTTCTGTAATATCATACAAAAAATTCTAATTTTCTCCTTGGCCAATAGACACCACCAACCATTCAATCTCCCTGATGAGGTCACATCCAAGCTTATAGTAAGAGGCAATAATACCATTTCCCCACATGTACGTGAATGTTTTTCACTTTCTCAAAAGCTAAAGGTAGGCGAGATAGAATAGTGAAATGTGAGATGGATCTCTTATGGGATTTCTCTTACAGCGGATAGCAAAAATCTATATTCACAAAAATTGCAACATTAAAGGGATTCTCAAGGATTATCCTTTTATTTGTTATATGGCTCACAACTGTATTAAATTCAACTTTGTAATTCATAATTATTTACCTGTCCTGATGTGAAGAATCAGACAAAGACCCTCGTCCCCCCTCTTCTCTAACCCCTGCAAACAGTGTGACATTCACTGATCACATGGCCTCAATGAACTTACATCACACTCAGTGGGTGTGCTTTGAAGGTAGGCTCAGCTCAGAAACATCCCTTGTAGTGGGTGTGACCTGAGCAGAGAATGATCTGGCCGCATTCACTCTTGCCAAGCTGTAGTTTGCAAGTGAATAGAAGTAATGACATCAGAGAAATTACAGTGGAGCAGGGAACTGTTTGTTTATCTTTGAGTCCTGCTGGCAGAACTTGGTAATGGAAACAGAGGACAGCCATTCAGAGCTGCGGGGTTGTGTACTGATGTCATGAAAATGATGACTGCAGCTTTATACAGTTTACACAGTGACTCATGAGTCCTAACTATTATCATTACCACAACAGCAAGAAAAGAGCTTGGTGGATTGCACAATGTCTAGAAGTGATAACCGTGGAGGGACGTCCTAGATTGCATTGCAGTCTGGGAGTTATAGGAAAGATGCTGGAGAACTACTGACACTCCCCCAAGCAGGAAGTTTAACTGCAAAAAGTGAATATTATGATAGATGAATAAGGAGGCAAAAGAAACGAAACACGTAAAGGTAGTGGAATGTCTTTACTTTTCCATATAAATCCTGTTTATAGGGTAATCTTTAAATTCCCAGATAACCCCTTTAAATAACAAGATTACTGGAACGGTAGTATTTGGAGGTGCTTAACTATAGAAACATAAAAAGGATATGGGGGCAAACAAGCATTAATCTCTTCTGTCCCATGTGTTAATTGGCAACTAAAATATGTTCTTGGCCTCTCTCCTTTCTGGAACTAGGGGAATGTGGTGAAGTTTACTGCAGTTGTTGACAAATAATCATTATGCAAGGTGTAAGCCACAAATTGTCTCTTTCTACCCCAAAAGCAGAACTGGCTATCGATGACAAGTGAAATTATGGGGTTATAACTTGTTTGCTTACATTTTACATCTGAAAAAGTCAAATATCTTGTGGCAGTGTAAATGCAAGAGGTTGAATGGTTGTGACACTAGACTGTGTAAAGTAGAGAAAATGTACTTTCAGTTGAAGATATGGAGAAGCTGCTGGTTGGGATTGGGAAGACATTCAGCTCTACTCCAGATGTTGAGTTAATTAGGCTTATTAGATGCAACCTGTGAGAGCTCTTCAAAGGGACAACATCAAACATTTTTTTCTCAAATTGACAAACAATATTTGACTATCGTATGTAATTTTTTAAATTTGAGTTTTTTTTTCACCCCTTAAGGACACAGCAATTTTTTTGGCCGACACGTCATTTTTTCCTCCCTGCCCTCCAAGAGCCGAAACTTTTTTATTTTCGATTAACATAGAGATATGAGGGCTTTTTTTTTGCAAGACAAGATGTACTTTCTAATGGTGTCATTGACTGTACCATAGAATATGTTGTGAAACAGCAAAAAAAAAAAATCTGAGTTGGGCAAAATGTGAAAAAAAATAGATGTGCCATGTTGGCAGGGGTTTTGTTTTAACCGCGCTCACTTTTCAGTATAAATGATGTGTTCTCTGTATTTTGAAGGTTGATATGATTCCGGCAATACCACATATGTTGTATTTTCATTATGTTTTAGTACCGTAAAAAAAATCCATTATTATTAGTATCATTTGCGTTGCAGTGACATTTTCTGTGGCCAATAACTTTTTTTTGTATTTCCACCTACGGACCTGAGTGTGGATGCATTTTTTGTGTGCTGAAGTGTACTTTTTATTGGTACCATTTTGGGATAGATGCAAATTTATCACTTTTATCCCAATTTTTAGAGGATGTGAAATGACCAAAAAAAAACCCACAATTTTGCTGTTTCTATTTGAAATTTTTTTCTTCTATGGTATTCAGCATAAAGGATAAATGAGGTAATATTTTAATAGACCAGACTTTTACAGATGCCGTGATACCAATTATGTGTAACTTTTTTTTATTATTTTTAATACTTTTAAGATTTTTTTGACATTTTTAAACCTTTTTTTTTTCTCACTTGTACTTTGAATCCCCATAGGATATGTGACCAGTAAAAGGCGCCATCATTTGTACACCTTTCTGCATTGTATAAACAATGCAGAAGGGTGAACAAAGATGGCGGTTTACCACTGCAGAAAGTGGTAAAATAGGAAACATGGCAGCGATGGAAGCCTTCACAAGGCTTCTAGCTGCCATATAAACCTTGCAATCATGCTGCAAGGGGTGCTGATCAGAGTGAGAAATAGTGCATGGCAACGTTTCTAATTCATTTAGATGCCGCTGTGGCGTCTAAAGTGTTAAACAGTAGGGAGGCACCTGCCACCTATGTATGAATGCTGAATGAAAGCAGAGTTCCCTGGGGGCAAAACACTTCAACCTCTGATCCAGAGCCAAGTTCAGAGTGTATTATATGGCTTGTATTCATGAAAGTTAGGGTATGTTCACACGGTCAAATCTCACCGCACATATCGCGTCGTATTTGCGCTCTAATACAAGCAATATGCGCACCAAAATTACAGTAATCCACAGTTCTCATAGAGAACTATGGATTACGCCTCCTCTTCCTGCTCGGGGTAACGCCCCCCCCCTCCCACCCATACTGTACGCCCACAATTATGCCATGTGAACATAGTCTTAAAGGTACACTCCAAGTTTCCTTTTTTCCTTTAGTTCTTTTAGGCATACAGCAGTCCCATTAATTTTGCTTATCGGCAGGTAAATTTAGGACTCCTAACTGCTGCAACAGTCTTCTGTTGGGTCATGTGATCTGCTTTCTGACCTCCTGAAATGCACATAGCTTCTAATGCTGACAGGACATCAATCTCTCTATGCATTCCTACAGAGCTGACTTTAAGCATATATAGATTCACTTCAGGGTCACACAGCAGATGCTGAGTTTTTCAGCAGGTCAGAGTACAGGTCACATGATCCAACAGAAACTGTTGCAGCAGTCTGAAGTCCTATATTTAGCATACTTGCCATCTTTTGGTAGGGTGTAGCGGGTGTTTGGAGTGTTTTTCGGCACAGTTTTTGTCCTGGCTATTAATTTGTGTGGGTGAAAACTTATCGAAAACCTCATCAAAAACCTCTTCTGAAGAAGCGTGTTTCAGGCAAGGTTTTGATGATGTTTTAGGCGCTGAAAAATCAGCGTCCAAATAAGCAGTGTGAACATATCCTAATGGGCGTGCCCAAGAGTGTATTCTAAAAGTTACCAGTACTTGACATGGCTGGTACAAATAAAATACCGGAACGGCCCCTGGCATAAAACTGTCCCTGCCTGATTTCCCTAATTGGGGGCAAACCTACCATACGGGACAGTTCCCAAAACCCTTCGGGGGAGACCGGGAGATTTCCCCCTTTTCAGGGGGGTTCCTCCCTACGACCGGGGAATTGGGGTAAGTATGATTTTTTCGATGCAATAAAAAAATTTTTAACGGCACTACGTATATGTAAAAAAACCCTTCAAATTTGGATTATAGAAAAAAACCTGGAGTGGTCCTTTAAGAAAGAACATATCATTTTCTATTGTGTCTAGGAAAGACTTGGCAGCTAATAAAACTGTGCTCTGCTTTCTCAACTTTGCTCTGCCTTGTTTTTCAACCCTATCAATTTTCACAAATCCTGCAGTACTGTGTGTAAGTTATACAAAGTTTATTCTGACTTCAAGTGATTTGATTCAACAACTTTTATTAAATGGTTCTAAAGAATGTATACATTTTGTTTATAATTTTTTCAGAACCCCTTACCAGGATTAAAAAACAACACGAGGGGGAAAACATAAACAACCCCGGGACTCCACATTTTTCAATGAAACCCGTACTGGCTGTGCCCTCCCTGCTTCATTTTTGGGAAATGTTTTTTTGGGTCAGTTCACCCTGTGATTTGCGGGTGCAAGAAAAGGTGTCTGTCCCACTTATAATTTGCACAAAAAAAAAGCGTGTCAGTTTAGGAAAACTTTGGCGGATATGCAGAAAGTGTTTTTTTCGTGAAAAAATGAAAATGTTAACAAAAGAGGCTGAAACCAAAATTAAAACAAAATCCAAAAAGGACTGCCCCCCAGAGGTTCTGTTTTTTAACATTACAAACGGGTCTGCCCACCACAGCCCATCCCCAAAAAAACTTTTTAAATTTTAAATATAGTAAATTTATTATTTTAAAAAGGGTTCAACAAAAAATGGGAAAAAAATGGGGTGAAAGGGGGGAAAGGAAATTTTTTAAAATTTTTTTTATTGAGGGCAAAAAAAAATTGGAACCCATAAGCAAAACCGATCTCCCAAAAAAGGGAAAAATTTTTAATTTTCCAAAACCCAAATTTGCGATCAAACTGGATCTACAGTTTATTAAAAGGGTTTTCTCACCATGCTGTTTCATAGAGCCACAGCCAGCTTCAGACTCACACTTCCTGGTAATGCTGTGGAGGGCCAAATTACATGTTTGGGCACTCAGCTCGGGAATTCCTTGCTGAGACTTTTTCCATGATAAATGCGGGAGATTTTTTAAATAGTGCAAAAAAAGCCGCAGAACTCTAAAGGTTTGAACTTGTAATTAACTTAGGTAAACAAGCTCCTGTGTTACAGATAGAACTCACCATTGAAAAGCAGGGGGATTATGTTTTTTAAAAAATGCCTTTGGGCTTTTTCCCGAAAGGGAGAAAAAAAATATTTTTACTGTCCAGTGCGTAAATTTTGACTCATTTCCCGGTTTTCTAAAGGAAAAAATATGGCATTTTTTAAACTATGTAAAAATATCTCAGCTATATTATATATGAAACCCCCTCAAAAACTTTCCCCCCTCTTCGGGGTTTAAAGTTCCCCCTCTGTCCCAATTTTTTCACAAATTTTTTTTGGGACGATCATTAACCCCCGGCTTTCATCTGATAGTCCACCATGGGTAAGAAAAGGGGGAGGAAAAATTCCTTATCTTCAAAAAAAATAACAAGTTAAATAGCATTTGGGCATGATTATTGAGGACTGTGGGTTAAAAGGGGTTCCCCCCTCACAAAAAGAACTGGGGTTAAAGGGTAAATTTCATTGGGGCACACCTGTTTTTAAATGTAGGGTTCCAATTTGGGCTGAGGTCCTCGAAAACATGACTGGGGTTTTTTCAGAGTCCGGCCGTTTCCCCATCTGCAAACGAGGTTTTCCCTTCGGGAAATGAACACGATTTAAAAATGGACACCCTAGCTACAGGGGCAAAAAGCCGGCCCTCCACCCGTTGGGAAAAAAAACAACTCCCATCATGGGATTTTTTAAAATCTATAAAAGTGGGCATTATGGGGGTTTTAGTTTTCCCAAAAAGCTTGGGGGGCCGGCAGTTTGAACCCTTTTGCCCAAACGGGGAAAAGGAAACCCTTTAATACAATGGGGTCCCAAAGATTCTTTCTGGGGATTATTTTTAAACGCCAAAAAAAAAAAACATCCTGTTTTTTGGGGGGTTTTTTTTTATCCCAAGTTGGGGTTCGCTTTTTGGGAAAAAAAAATATTTTTTTACATCTTAAATGTTTTTTTTCAATCAAGATTGTGATATCATAAAAAAAAAAAAATGCCAATACTAACACTTACCCCTTTATTGAAGGAGGCGTTTGGTGATGGTTGTCACAGATGCCCCTGCAACCCCCATCCCGGGTCACAGCCCCACCGGGGCCCCGCACTGACGGGGCCCTGACCCGCATGTTTGGGGCGCGGGCCCTCCCCCCGACATTTTGCCTGCAAACTTTCCCAGCCACCTCCTGCTGTAACTCTGTCCCGCGGGACCTGCGGCCCGGGCCCCCAAGGGGGCGCGGCGCCGACAGTGTTTAAAAATTTTTTGGCCAGCGCACCGGGAATTTTGGGTTTTTGCCTCGCTGCCCCCCTTTAAAAAACCCGCTCTTCCCGGCCCTGCCGATCTTTAGGCCTTTTCCGCCTACGAGAAAGTGTTTCCTGAGTCTAGGGCAAATTTCCGTGTACCGGACATTTCTTGCCGTCCCTCGACCCAAAAAAACCTTTGCCCCCTGTCCTGCCCTCAGGGCCCTTTTCCCCACACGAGCCGCCTACGATTCCCGTAAACCCCGCTATACCTTGGCTGCCCCCCGCCAACATGTCAGTCAGGGGAGCGACCCGGTAGACTCCCCCCCCAGCAAATTCCCCCCCGCCTTTCCGCTCTGGTGAAAAAAAACCCTGACCTACCCTTTGATTCCGCCCCTGGCTGGCTTTCCCCCAAATTTGGTAACCAGGGACCCACTACTGCGAACCGTGACAGTAAATCCGGCCCCGGATCCCGCCCCAAGGGGCCTCTAAACCCCAACCACCTTTGGGGGGCCCCGCAATTGAAGGAGATCAAACCCGAAAAACGCAGCACTTAACCCTATCTACCTGAAGGGAAACAAACTCCTCGCCACTCAACACAGCATTCAGCTGCGGGGGCTCCCCCCGTGGCACCCCCATTTCCCGGGGTGTCCCCAAGGTCCTAAAAAAATTCCCTTTTACCAGCCGACGAAAATTTGGGATGGGGGACCCAAAGCCTCAGGGCTTTATCACCCATGCTCCCTCCCTGGAACATATGGCTGGTCATTCCCTTTGGAAAAACCAAGGGGCCTTTCCCTGGTCAGTCTCCTCTCCGAAAACCCATGGCCTGGGGTCACTCTGGGATCGGGGAAAACCCTCAAAGGGTGATCGGTGACAATTTCCAAAAGAGCCGCATGTCTTCGAAAAGCCTGCCCGCCTTTGTCTGCCGGAACCCCCTTACTAAACCTTCAGCAAAGGGGAAATCCTCCTAGGTACTATTCCTGCAATTTTCCCCCAACACTAGCTTCAAGTTGGTCGGGAAAGATGCCATTTGGCCACGTTTAAGAAAGGGCCTTTTCCACCAGATCAAGGGTGCCCCCCTTTTACCCGGGGCCCTCCTTTTTCGTTAAGTGACTCATCCTCTTTCAACCCGGATTGGGTATCCTTTTCTCGGAGAGACTGAGGGGGCTCCGCCCCCGGGGCGTTAACCGGGCCGAAAACGTCGTCACCTTGTCTTGCCCGGTGTTTTCTACGCCTCCAAATGGGCCCCCGGCCCCCGCCAACCGTGGAAGGGCCCTGCCCAAATGGATAGAAACCCACCTGAAAACCCCCAGGGCTTTAAACCACGACGTAAGGAAAACCTATGCCTCTACTGGGGGCAGCCCCCCGAACCTCTCCCAGGGGGTTTTTCCCGCTCCGTCTGCAACTTTCCCACCTAGGGTGCGGGGGGGAGGGTCCCTAGGGGTGGAAAAACCCCCCTCCCCCGCCTGGCTAACCCAATAATTTTGGGTTTGGACCGGGGGAAACCCCGGGTTTTAACCTTGGCCTTCCCCGGCTCCTTTGGCCATCTCCTCTATCATGGAAGATTCCAGGGATCCTTCCCCGTTTCGACCGAGCCCTTTTCCCAAAAATTGGGGGCCCCCAAAAAAAGAGACTGTCGTTTTAAAGTATTAACCCCCGGGCACCCCGTCTATTTTTCTGGGGCCCCTTTCCCTTTGGCCCGCAGAAAAATGCCCCGGTTCTTTTAAATTGGGAAAACCCGGGGAAGTCTTTCTTGGGGACAAAGGTTTTTCGTTTCCCCGCCGGGTTTGGGGGCACCTCGCCCGGTGCTTCCTGCTTCCCCCTCTACTAACCCTCTAAAATCCTAGCCGGGCCTCCCCCCCCTACCAAGAATTTTTTGGGCTGGGGTTCTCGGAAAAACAAGTGGAAAACCCCACCTCCCAACGCCAAAGACGCCCAATCGACCTCACCCCGGGACATCCCCTGCCCCGGCAGGTCATTCCCCTGTCAAATACCAAGACTCAAGCCATGGCCCGTACACCAGGAGAATTTTAGGAAAAAGGGGGTTTATTCGTAAATCCCCCACCTCTGGGGGCCGGTTTTTTCTTCGTGTCAAAGAAAAAATGGCTCCCTCCGGGCCCCGTTCATTACTGTGGGCCCCAATAAGATCACCCTTTAAAAACCGGGATCCCTTGCCGTTGACACCAGCTTTTGACGTCTCTGTGGGGCCAAACTTTTCCAAACTAGACCTACGCATGCTTATAACTCATTCGGGGGCTGAAAGGAGACGAGTGGAAGACGGGCCCTTTAACACTCGAATGGCCCTTCGAGTAACCCCGGGGATGCCATTTGGGGTTTTGGGAAAAGCTCCCGCAGTCCCTTCCCGGATTTGTCAACGATGGGCCCTTTAAAAGTCTCTTTACAAACCCGTTTTGATTGTCCTTTCCCCCGGACAACATCCTGATCTTTTTATCTGACCAAGGGGTCTCACCAGGCCATTTTGGGGAAGGTTTTTCCCCGGGGTTTTCGCGCTAACCATCTTTACGCCAAAGTTGGGAAAAAAGTCTCTTCCCCCAAGACCAGCCTTTCCTTTTTTTCGGCAACACATCTTGGGCAAGGGTTTTCAAATGGAAAAACTAAATTTGGGCCCCCGTCCCCACAAGGGGCGCGTCCAGAGGCCTCCGCGCCAATACAGAGAAAAATTTGGGGCTTTTGCCAACTATTATAGGCAGTTTGTCCCAACTTCTCCTCACGGGGGTTTTCCCCAAACAAGGGGCCCCCCCAGAAAGAATGCTAACCCAAGGGGCCTTTGGGCCCCCCGGCGGAAAAAACCTTTGTAAAGCTTTAAAAAATTTCATTTTCCCCCTCTCCGTGGCTTTCCCCGGCCTTATTTCAAGAAACCTTTCTACCCTTTGGGGGTCCGAAAGCCTCTTTTCCTGGGGGCTGGGGTCCCCTACTCACCCCCAAAAAAAAGGCCCCCCTGGGAAGACTTCACGTGTGGCTTCTTCTCTAGAACCTTTTTCCCGGTGGGGATGAATTACTCCATTGCGGGCCGGGGAAATCTGGCCCTCAAACTACCTTTAGGGAAAATTTCTAAACCCCCGAAGGAAACTCGTCACCCGGGCACTGTGTACACCGACCCCCAAAATCTTCTTTTTCTGCAGGCCCCAAAGGGTAAATCCCCGGCGCCCCCTGGGCCCCTTTTTTTTTTCCCATTTTTACTTTCTCATCCCTTTTCGTCCCCCCCAAAAAAATGTCAAGGGGGATGCTCTCTCCCCTTTTCTTCGGACGGGTAGGGGATTTAACCTGCACCAAAAGGGACAAACCCCCCCTTTCCCGAGCGGCTAACTCCCGCTACCCGGGGGAGATCTTCCGGGAAATCCCCCCCGGGCAAAACTTTTGTATGCCCGGGTCTTCGGAGGGAAATACTTAAATTGGAAAACCCAAAGCTCCGATGGGCCCCGGACATCCAGGAGTTTTCAAAAATTTTTGCTCCCCATCTCTCGCTTTTATTTGTGGCCTGACCTCGCTAAAGATTTCTGCATTTGTGGCACCTTGCACTTCCTTTTCCCAAACAAGTCTTTTCGTCACAAGGGCCCGGGAGGTTTTTTCTGCAGCCCTTACCCCAAACCCTAACCTCCCTTGGGCTCAAGGGGCTATGGATATTTTCCCCCGGGTTCCCTCCTTCCCCCGGGATACCTTTTTTGGGGGGTCCCCGACGATTCTCAAAAAATGGGCCCATTTTGGTTTCCTTTTGCCAGGGCCCCTTCGCTCCCTCGTCTTGCCCGCCTGTTCTTTTCCCGCACCCTCTTCCCCCTTGGGGATGGACTTCCTCTGCATATTTTTCCCCCCCCCCGGACCGGGGGGTCCTTTTGTTCCCCCCTTCTGGCGCCCCTCTTGGCCCCCCCTACCCGGTTTTAATTTGACTTTTCCCCCGGCATCCATCCCCCAGACCAAAGGACAAGGGAGAGGGTTAAATCAGGTCCTGGGGGAAATATCTACCCCTTTGGGTTTTGGGACGTCAAAGGGCGACTTTGGGGGGAAACTTTAAACCCCGGGCCGAATTCTCCCTAAAATTCTTTTGACCCGAGTCTGCCCGGGTTTCCCCCCCCTTCTTCATCCTCGCAGGGAACTCCCCGCCCACCCCCTTTCCCCAAATCGGTGCCCCCGGAAACGGGCCGTGGCGAGGCCCGGGCCCCCAACCCAAAAAGGCCCCTAAAGGGAAACAGACACTCTGGGCCCCTACAACAGGGTTCCCGCCCGCAGAAAGGCAAGCAGACCAAAAGGCGAAGAAACCCTTTTCCCCCCCTTTTTTCTCCCCCCGAGACAATTTTTGTTATCACGAAGTACAACCCGCCTTTAAATCCCCAGCATAAACGGACCCCGGGGTTTCCTTTTGGGGCCCTTCGAGGGTTTTCAAGCCATCAACCCCAGAGGTCACAAGCTTCGACTTTTCCCCCCAAAGATGCGTTCCCCAACCCTTCCACGCTCCCTCTTAAAGCCATGGGCCCGAATCCTTTTCCCAGAAAGGGTGCTCCTCCAACTCCTTGTAGCGATGCCTCCAAAATCTTTTTCAAAGAGAAATCTTGGGCCTTTAAAAACATTAGAGGGGAAACGTCCTTTCCTAAACGACTGGAAAGGGGGTTGGGGGGGGGGGGGGGGGGCGGGGCCCGGGAAAAGGGGGTCCTGGGGGGCCGGGGGACAATATTTTTGGACCATAATGTAATCCGTAAGTTCCTTCAGGCCAGAAAGAGGGGGAGGCCAAAGGGGGATGTGGTCACAAGAGATGTATCTGCTGCTCTTTCATAAAAGTCTCTAATAATCATCACATGAAACAATATACTAACTGTAATGCTAAAAATGTTATGTATATTGTTTCATGCACCAGTTGCTTGCTTCTTTACATTGGCTGTCCCTCGCAAAGCTTAAAGGGAACCTGTTTCATTGAACATGCTATCTGATCTGTGGGTAGCATGTTCTAGACAAAGAGGGTGTGAGCAGTATAATATCCAATTTTGTAGGAAAAGATTCAGTAGAACTTATATTTTATTCATTTAAATCCCTGCTAATTCTAGGTTAAAGAGTCCAGTAGAATGTCTTATTAGTGATTGGAAGCCTTTCTTGTGTGAGTGTGCATACAAAGATGGCTGTCAATCACTGTTAAGGCCGCCCACTGGACTCCTTAAAAGGGTTGTCTCGCTACTGGCTTTCACAGGCATCTTGAGCTTTCTCTCTCTTACAGCTTCAAATCCAGGGGCATGTCTCTCAACCTAGTAGGTGTATCTTTCCTCACTGAAGACAAGTGACATCCTCACACCCCCTCCTGAGTCATCATCATCATTCTGTGTGAGCAGTGGGAGAGAGAGAATGTCACAGCTCTGCAGACCTCCTGCAATGGTCAGTTCTCATATCTGCAAAGCTGTCACCTTCCTCCCAGGTTGCACAAGCTCCTTGTAACCAGAACACTTGCATTGGTGTAACAGTAATACATACTGATTACTGAACTAATTAAACAAATGTGAGAAATTCACTCTGTTATCAGGCAGGAGGTAGAGGGGGAGCAGAGTGAAAGACAATGAGAACATAGACCCAGACAGCAGCCAGCACAGAAAACCACTTTAAGTTTCGTTTTCACACAGCTCAGAGAGAAGAGTGCAGGTAGCCAATCACAGCACAGGGGGCATATCCCAAAATGGGTTGAACTAAATATCAGCCAACCAATCACAGCACAGAGGGCGTGTCCCTGCATAAGGGGCACATCCCGACTGGGTTCACCTAAATATCAGGCAGCCAATCACAGCAAAGGGGGCATGGTCTGACCTCAGGCTGCTGCTTTAGCACTTGACACTCACAGATTAGCTCATATCTGCTATACTAAATGATTTAGGTAATAAATCAAATTGCAAACCAATTGCAAAAGTGCTTATTTTTTACTGTCCCCATCATTACAGATGTGATCTTTGTAGTGAGAAAACCCCTTTAACCCAGAATAAACAGGGATTCAAATGGATAAAATACTGAAGTTCTACTGAAAATTTCCCTACATAACTATATATTAGTCAGTTCAGCTCCTCCTGCTCTTTATTATGCAGATCAGATAGCATGTTCAACATGACAGATTCCCTTTAAAGAGCCATATACCTAAACACGTTGCTGATAAACCCCACAGTATATCTAGAAATATATCTGCCGCGTCTTTACACTTAGCGCAGGTTCATTCCGGCAGTACTGTTGGTCTTCAGGTACAGGGCATTGAATGTGTCTCCATTCCAATCAGGGATAGCGACATTAGAAAAAAACTTTTAAACAGAGAGGCATTCTGGATGTTTTCCCTTGGTATGTGTACTCCGAAAGGTTTGATTAAGTAACAGGAAAAAAAATCATGTGTTTCCCTGAGTTAATTAGATACAATATTATATTTCACGTGTCTTAAACTAGCTTGGCTATGACTAGGACTGAAATGCTTAGGTTTTTATGGATTGCTAAGACATCTCTTCTTTTTCTGTGATTACTATTTTTCCATCATTTTTTACATTTTTAACGCAAATGTGAACCACACCTCAATATAAAGAGAACAAAAATATTTGAGAGTTTAAGTTCAGGAGAGTAGCTAGAAGAGGTACAGTAGAAGTCCCACCCAAGGCCTAAGATGGCCCAAAGGCCTTGTTCAGGATTTTGCACTGTGGCCTAGGAGCCTTAGCTTATGCCTCTGAGATGCTTTTTAAATAATTATCTAGGATTTTCTTCATATTATAAAGAAAATCAGAAGAAGTTTAAATTAATTAAACGGGTTTGGCAGCTGCTGGGAATTATTCTACGGAACAGAGTAATAAAACCAAATGACGGTTGAGTCATTTATATAAACTGAACAATTGTGAGTAAGGACTAAATTTAGCCATTAAAAGAAGAGGGTTTTGAAAAGCCCAAGATAATATTCTTCCCAAACTATGCTAGGAATTCTTTTACACAGTACCTATGACACCATTGAATGCCACGGAAATAGTTTTATCAGCTAAATGTCAGCAGCTGTGAGTCTGTGGAACATACTTCAGCTCCTGGGCAATGGCAGCAATCTGCTCCACTCGGTCCTGGCGCGAGGCCAGTTCGCTCTCAAAGGCCTCATGTTTCTTCAGTAGTGCGCGTATTTCTGTCAAAGATGAACTCTCATAGTCTTTTTGAGTTAGCATTTGCTCCCTTCCTAGAAAGAGACATTAGAAACATTAAAATGTAAAGTTAACTAAAATCTTAGGGCTCATTGCTACAAAATTGACTCCATTGAAAGCAATACAACTCCCAAGTAACATCCAATTACTGCAGTTCTGGCTTTGTTAGGTTACATCTGTAGGAAGATATTTTATTCTAAAAGCAATAGTTCAGTGAAGAATGCCACAATACATTAGGTATGTAAAGCATGCCATGACATAAAAAACTTCATATGCATCCATATGTAATTAGAGTCATACAGGGACATAATAGGGACATTTTGCACCACTATGGGAGCCCTTCCATGGCTGCCTACAAAATGAAGCCTGTAATATGGCTATGTACATTGACAACAAGTTAATACTGTATATAATTTGATCCCTATATTACAGGTTGTGGTGGTGCTGGTAGAGGAGGTTGAATGAACAACTCTCCTGTGCTGCATTATCCTTTTTGTAAATTATTATTAGTATTTATTATTTTAGAGCGCCATTGATTCCATAGCGCTGCACATTCGAGGAGGGTTAAATACATAACATACGCCAAACAAGTACAATGGTGACAACAAATGACTAATAACTGGTACAGAGGGAGAGAGAACCCTGCCTGTGAGGGCTTGCAATCTACAAGGAAAGAGGAAAAAAGACAGAAGGTGGTGGGCAGACGTGTTTGTGTGGGTTGAGTGGCAGCGGGGTTATTGTTGGTTATGGGCTATCCTGAAGAGATGGGTTTTCAGGTTGTTTTTGAAGCTAGTGAAAGTGGAGGAAAGTCTGATGTGTTGTGGCAGTGAGTTTCAGAGTATGGGAAAAGCACGAGAGAAGTCCAGGAGACGTTTGAGTGAGGAGCTAATAAGAGGAGAGCAGAGAAGAAGGTCCTGTGATGAGCGGAGATTGCATGAGGGATGGTATCTGGAGAATAAGGCAGAGCTGTATGGAGGGGACAGGTTATGGAGAGCCTTGTAGGTCATGGTTAGTAATTTGAACTGGATTTGCTGGGCAATAGTTCCCTTTCCCTTAAATGGCTATTTTGCACTTGAGACTGCTCAGTGGGTATTTTATGTATTGTGACTTCAAATGTGTATATTCTAGTCTGTGTTTTGCTGTACTGTGCATGTGTTGTGTTCTGTTTTACTTAAGGGTGCTGTAAGGTCGGGGTCCACCAGTATCCAGAAGTGCCACTATGTTGGATTGTGGTGCATGGCAACAGGGATGAAGGCCTTCTGGGCAGCCAACCACCAGAAAGAATACAGACATGGTTATAGGCTATAATGGGACCTAATAGTGGCAAGTAGACATGTGTGCTACTGGTGTGCCTCTGAAGCTGAAGTATTATGAGAGTGCATTATCAGTCTATGATTAGCTAGCTCTGGAAAGTCTATTGGGGCTATGGGACAAATTTAGCTCGGTTTGGGTAACCAATAAGGAATGAGTGGTGTAGTGCTCAAAACCAGAGGAGGTTCTTGTAAACTTTTTAGAGAACTTAGAGGGAGTCCTTTGTCCTTTGCTGCTATAGAAAAACATTGGATATAGGCCTTAGTGGGGCCAGGTGAAGCCACTAGTGACAGTCTACTGAGGCTTAAACTAAATTATATCTGGTCCAGGGCTCTTGAGGTCAGCCTCTGATCAGTAGCAGTCACCAGAAAGTGGGCAGTGTCAACTTGGTGTGGTCCTGTGAACAGTAATACAGAGTAGAAAGGTGCTTCTTTGAATGATGCTATAACTCTATTAAGATTGTTTTATTTGTAACCTATTGAGTGATATGCAAATACTGAGACTAACATAAGATGAAGAAAAAGTTTAGCAAACTTGTTTATTTTAATTACACTGGTCTGCACTTATCTTCTTTTAAAGGGAAACCAGAGCGATGGAAAAGAGGTCAAAACCCCATGCTATTCTTATATCAAGTCTCCAGTAAATTAACTTACATTTGGTATCAAATCTACAGTATATAAAAAGGTTGTGTATCAGTGTGAGATTAGAAAAAGGGCAATATTTTTCACCACAATAGTACTATATCAGCCATAGACTTCTATTAAAGCCTAACTCTAAAAAAATTGAAAAATGTTGTTGCAGTTATCCCTTGGGAGCAGGTCTGTGGGTGTGGGTGTTTTTTTTTTGTGGCTACACATTATAGATCAGTCTGAACTATCCCTGAGTCTATCTGTGCATAGAATATTATGATCAAAAGTGTTTTTCCTTCTTTGGTTAACAAAGCAAAGATTTTTTTTTACTCTGTAGATCCAGCTTTGCACTCTGCACTTTGCATCTGGTTAGGACCACCACCAGTGACCACAGTATTTGCTCTGTGTTATAGGTAGACAAGGTACAACTATAGCAGTTATACTGACCCTACCAAACAACTCTCCAAATCTCAGCTTGACTTAGTGAGGTGTGACATGACAAGAGTGCCATATGGATTTTTTACTAGTTGGGTCTTGTTATGCTTTATTGGCTAATTTGACCAATTACAAAAGTATGTGTGCCACCAGACAATATTTTACATGTGTCCTTACCAGATGCCCATGTCTCATGAATGGTTGCCTTCTGCCTGAATTTCTCTGCCAGATGGTCAAGTCTTTGAAGCCTCCTTAGCTCATTAAGTAGCCATTCTTCATACCCCTTCTCACCCTGTTCCAACCTCTGCCAAGCGTTTGCAATATCCTACATCACAGACAGGGAATTATGTTAAGTAAATGGAAGGCATGAAACAATATACTCAAAGATATCTTAATTCAGTACTGACTGAATATAGTACTCTGGAAAATTTTACTTATGGCATTACCAGCTGTACTTACTGAAACCATCTTCCCTTCAGATGGCATAAATGCTGGTCTATTGCTTATTCTCAACTTTGTCTGTAAAGTATTAAAGTTTATCTCCAGTTGACATTTCTCTTGCACCCGGGGAGGTTTGTGTTTGCGACGGTAGTCTCGGAAATCGTCCAATTTTTTCATCATGGCTTGCAAATTTTTCTCAGGGGTTCGGTTTTCTAGCCAAGGTATTGTGCGTCTAATCCATTCCAAAAGCTGATTTATATAAGGTAAGGAAAAAGGATAAATAAAAGCCAAAAGAAATAAATAACAAGAACAAAATGAAATTGACATTGGGAATCTATAGAATAGTAGAGTTATGTGTGCAATTGTCTGGATGACAGAAAATGTTTATGGTTACAGTTTAGAGTTGTCTGTGCAGGGCAAGGCCCCAGGTCCAATGGATTAGATTTGGCATACCTACACTACCAACTTTTTAGATAGTGAAAGAGGGACACTTATGATTCATTATGTGGACTATATATATTTTTTTTTTTATCAGTGCAGTTGTATGGTTTTCCTTTACAAATAAGCTCATCTGAATATATACATTTCTAGTCCAAATTGTAACAAATCATTAAATAATTTATAAATGGTAGCTTAATCAGTTAGGAACCAGGGAGATAGTTTCTTGGGACAATATTATAAGCTTATTAGAACAGGTTTTTCATTATTTAAAAAAGGGACATTTAGGTTATGTCCACATGACAAAGGACAAAAAGCTCAGATTCTGAATTCTAAAACCGCGTCATCCAATGAGTATTTCAGCAGTAATTTACAGAAGAACCCAAGGATTTTTAATTCGATTTTTATATTTTGGTATGTGTCTTGGCGAGTGTCAGATTTACACATAGAATTCAGATTTGGTTTTTCACTAATTTTTTTTGCATAGTGCATAGAGCACTATCGAGATTTTGGACACGAAAGCGTGGCAAAAAAAAGTGCACAAAGCTTTCTTGTCATTTTTTATGCCATTCCATTGACTTTAAGGGTATGTTAATATGCTGTTTGTTAAATACATATTTGGGTACGTAGTATATAACCAAATGCGTATTTAACAATATTCCATTCAGTTTTCATTGATTTCAGTGTAAAATACGTACAAAGAAGTGACATGTCACTGCTTGATCTGTTTTACGCGTTTAAAAGCCAATAGAAACAATAGGGTACGTTTTTGCAGTCCAGAGAAGGTATTCAAATACGTTCCACACTTTGTGGTAGGTATTTGGATACGTCTTACAAAATACATTTTATGTATTGTAAAAACGTATTTAACATGCCGTGTGCAGATATCATAAATGTGAATTTTTCATTGTGAAACACAGCAGAAGATGTTCAAAGTGTTTTGAAAAAACGGTGGTTTTGAAGTCTGACCTCAGAAAATCGTTGTGCGGATTACAATTCGGATTTTCAATTGAGGTCTATGGAGATGGTATATAAATGGTTTTTGATAATTTTATAAATACAATTTCCGAATGACGGACCCTGAAGGAGTAAAGAGTGACAGGGGGATTTGGGTCAAAACTAGGAACATTTCATCCAAAAGAGGGACATTTGGTAGGTATGGACTTAGGGGTCATTTAAGAAGGCCAAATATCCTATAGCTGTAAGCAATAACAATAACACCAACACGTCTAATGTAATGATTGTTTATGTGCACATGTTCTACCTTCATGGAGGATGGCCCTCAGAATAATTTTGGTAGACTAATGTTTTTATTTTTTTTACTAGAATCTGTCATAACAGTGTCCACGAAGACAGGGGGAAACAAAACATTACAGTCATGGATTTTTTTCTCTTAACTGTAGTTTATGAAGAAAAGTGACATTACCTCACTTGCCAGTCTCTCATACTCTTCCATCATTTTTTCATTTTCTTGATTCACAGCAAGCACTTTGCAGATGCGATTAGCCGCTGTCTCTGCCTGTAAAGATATTAATAATACTAGGTATGAATTATAAGGTTGTGTATGATCACATTGTAAGCCTCATATTTATGATCAGTGAAATTTCACATTCAAAAGTAATCCAGCTTCATTAAACATGTTTTAGGGGCATGAACAGATCTGACAGCAAATTTAAAATTTCATCTTCAGATTTAATTTTTTCTGGAACCCATCTGGAAGGTTTATGGTTTGGGGAGCACTTTGTGTATTTGTTGATCACAGCTAAGATTAGCATTTAGAAAATAATATATATGTTTGGACAGTACTGTCATCCTATTCATCCACAGTATCCACACCATAAACTCCAACAGATCGCTAATGTGAAAGTAGCCCACCTTTCACCTTCAAAACTTCACAAATAGATAAAGACTCTATTGAGTCGAAATGTTGCTTTTGTGTACTGGGATTCTACTTTAAATAAAGAATACCGATGTTGACGCCATTTTTGGATTTATTTGTGAAGCATTTAGAATATATCATCCTTTGCAATGGGATTTTAATGTGAACCAACAACTTGCTTAGTGAAGAAGTGTGATGATGTTTTTTTCTCACTGATATTTTACTGTCCTGATTCCATTTTGTGCAATACTCAGGTTACTTGGAATTAGAAGCAAAACACAACTGACCAACTAACTCGTTGGTATGTAGACATGCTGCAGACCAAAAAATATCACATGACTACAATAAAAAAGGACACATTTAACAGCATATTTTCTACGGATTTCATCTAAAAAAAAGTCCACTGCAAAAACCAGAATAAACCCATGGCAGAATATGGTGTGCTGAGGAGTTTAACATCAGCAGCCTGCCTTCAAATCTGTACACATACTATTGCTATCTAAAAGTTAGACAAAGTAAATTCAAGATGGGCTAAGTATGCGCCAAATTTATCAGAGAGGCTGTTTGATCATTTTGGACAGAATCGTGATGCAATTTTGCTGCACAATGTGGTGTCTAGGCCACACCTTTTCCCATGTGAAGCCACACCCAAATTCACATAATCCCCGCCTTTTGTTGGATGAGTTGTAAAAAGTGTTTAAAACACATAACACATCTTCTTGTGAAAAAAACCCACAGATGAACCACATTTTGGTACAGTTTATGTGACATTTTTGAAGTGACTACTATAGTAAATGTGATCCAATATTTCTGCTGCATGATGTAAACCGGGTTTTCCAAAGCTCATTCACATTCATTATACTTTAGTTTAAACTTGGCCTTATTTTCTGAACAACTGATCTGTCATCACCATATATCCTATTTAATGGCTAGATCTTATAGGGACAGGTCAGCTAACTTATCAGTCCAAACAGCAAAAACAAAAAAAATACTGTACTCCCGCGCCTCCTTAGCAATGGGTAACAGCAGTAGTGCATCTGCCTGTTTATACAGCGGCTGTCAATCAACGATGAGGATAGCGGAGAAGACAAGAAAGGTGGACAAAGTCCTCTTCTCATTAACACAACAGAATCATTATTATTCTTTTTTTTCTTGAATAATATACAAATGGCCCAATATTTTTTGCCATTTGGTATTATAACTCAGCCAACCTGTCTTTATAATACGCTGCGACTAAATAGGATTATTATTGTGACTCAATAGCATATTATTGTGACTGATTCTGCTACATGAAATATGCCATTCAGATGTGAAACTAGAAATCACAGGGCTTCATAGCAAAATAAGATGGGGATCCACCTCCACATGACAAGAAATTAAAATATCAACAACAGAATCAATGTTAAAGTTGTGATTAATATGATTAATAACACCATATATCCGGGCTTTGATTGGCCCACAAGGGAGAAGGAGAAACCCTTAGCTGGCCCCTGGGCATGGTGGCCTTAAAGCTGCTTTTCAGGGAAAAAGGCAAAGAAAGAGAGACAGAAAGCAAGAGACATATGCAGTATGTGAAGGAGCAGTAGGGTGGGCCCCAAGAGTCAACTCCACCGGTGGGCAAAAAGATTCAACTCCATTGGTGGGCCCAAAGAATCAACTCAACTGGTGGGCCCCAAGAATCAACTCCAGCAGTGGGCCCCAAGGATCAGCTCCCCCGGGGGGCCCCAAGAATCGTCTCCACCGGTGGGCCCCATGAATCGTCTCTACGGGTGGTCCCCAAGAATCAACTCCACTGGGGGGATCTATGCACCCCAGTTCAACACTGCATATATCAAATAACCTATATAGTAGTACTAGATCATTGAAAACCACTAAACTGTTGCTACTTACAGAAATGGGCCCCATAATACAGGTATTGGTATGCCAATGATGACATTCTCAGATCACTAAAGTAAACCTTACATTTTTCAGCAAACTACTAGGATATATAAGAAAACAGAGTAGTGTCAAACATTCTTACCAAATAGAGGATATTTCCCTACAAAAACAACCTTTTAGACCAAAGAATTTAGATAGTGCCACCAAGTCATAAAGGTTGGGAGCTGTTATGCTGTGGATTTCTTTTAAATACAGAACCCATTTGCATTAGAGAAATGTGATATGAACTAGTAGGGTCTTTGCTTGTAGCATAAGACAAAGTCATGATGTAAGAACAAATCCTTTATACCTGTTCTGCTCCAGCAAATGCATGGTAAAAACATGATACGTAGGTCATGATGGCTCTCTCATCAGGCTTTGGCGTGTTAACAATATCTGGAAGTAAGGAAGAAAATTATGAATTACTTTAAGCTCTTAGGTTAACTACAAATTTGTAGCAGCCACAAACATTGTGCAGTCATTGTTCATTTACCAGCCCATCACAGTGCACAGGAAAGGAGAGACTGCAGCTAATCCATTATATGAGTAGGAACCCAAACATTAACATGTCCTTCTTATCTATTATATAATTTTGGGTACTATATATGTTTCCTTAACCACCTGAAGAGAATATGTGAGCTGTTTCATGCTGCCTCAACATGGGCAGCAAGAAAAATAGCAACAGTCTACCTCGTTGCAGTGAACTGTCTACTTTTGAAACACAGCTGTGGGCTACGTTTTCTCTATTAGCCTACATCTCCACAGCACAGAAAAATGTCTGTTTTTTCAGCATTTTTCGTTTCATAAAAACGCTGAAAAGATGAATGAAAAGAGGTCATATAGACTTCTATAGTAAAAACATTCTGTAGTCCCCACAGAACGTCTTTTTTTCTACTCGTTTTTTGAAACATGTTGCAAAAAATGACTGAACAGGACAGAAAATTTACTATTGTACTCTATGTAACATGCTGGACGTTTTTTGCCGCGTTTTTTCGTGTGTTTTTTTGCAGAATTCCACAGAAATTATAATGCTTTACATTTCCGCAAAAAAGCACATAAAAATGCGCAAAAATGCAAAACGCGTCAACAAACTGACATTTTTTTTAGCAGTTTTTGACAGGTAGTGGACAAAAAACTCAGTTTTGTGAACATTTTTACTATTTGGTTTTCAGTGAGTTTTTTGTCCAATTCCGTGAAGACATAGCCTTACTTGATGGCATATGCTTATCAGGGCTCAATAGCGTGGTAGACTGCACCATTGAGTCCTGCAGGAAATGCGTATGTCATCAGGAAAAGGCTTTGTCTGTTGTATTATCTTCTATAAAGCCGCCATGGGTGTTTCGCAGTATCCTCTGCGGTACCTTCTTTCATGGCACCCTGACAGATACCCGAGAAGTGATGATTAATACAGTATGAATCCAACCTAAGATAGGTACAGGGAGCAAAATATCTGCACAAGAAGAGGAGCCCAATATTTGTCTTTTCTCCATCTGGCTCATGTTATCTGACAGGTCTTTTCATATAGTGGCGCTATACTTCTCCCAGTGCCTAGCTCTCACTCAACTGTGTGTTCTCTAGAGCACGGTGATATTGTGTGAAACACACTTTACTGTGATTTTTTCATGCTGGAAGTTGTTCAGGCAGCATGAAATAGTGGACAGGTTCCCTTTAAAGATGCAGCCTATTCTGGCCTTTGAAAGGTAGCATTTTTTTTCCATTTCTGCCTTCCGAGAAGCTTTTTTCTTTTTTTCATGCTCATTGCTTACATTTTGCCCAAGTATTTTAGTTACACATAATGTATTTAAAAACATTATTAATCGTTGAGGGTTAGGGAATGGAAAAAGAAACAGCTATTCCACAATTTTGATTGGTT
Organism: Phyllomedusa bahiana; assembly: GCA_025379985.1. Classification (NCBI taxonomy): domain Eukaryota; kingdom Metazoa; phylum Chordata; class Amphibia; order Anura; family Hylidae; genus Phyllomedusa; species Phyllomedusa bahiana. The sequence continues at coordinate 196,467 of JAODAL010000888.1, forward strand.
TCCTTTGGGGATTTTTCTGTACAGTATTCACCCATGCAATATAACTAACATGTTAACTCTATACCGAGTAACATTTTTTTAATGTTTCACTGCTTTTGCACAAAAAACACTTAAAAATGATTCATTAAAGGGGTTGTCTCACTACCTCAGTCCTGTTTTCTTGGTGTCATTTTTGAATTCAGTGTTTACTGACTTTACTGGCTACTACTGGTCTGCAGTGACGAGCTGCTAAGGACACCAGGGGCCACATGTATGAAAACGGTCTAGGTCTAAAACTCACTTTGTTGCCCATAGCAACCAATCAGAGCACCCCTTACATTTTTCAGAGCATTATATAAAATGAAAGGGGCGCTCTGATTGGTTGCTATGGGCAACAAAGTGAGTTTTAGACCTAGACAGTTTTCATACATGTGGTTCCAGGTCTGTAGCTATAGCGACCGGCACTGGCAGCCTATCAAGAGAGATCAAAGAGGTATGCAGGTATACACCCCAGGGAGCTGATGCAGCCCATACGAGGGGATATTTGGGAATAGGTAGGACACTGTTAATAGACGCATATTGCAAAGTGACTTGTTTTTGCAAGATCTTTAACTTGTAGTGAGACAACCCCTTTAATATAACATGTACAGATTAATAATTTCTTAGTGTTTTAGTGCATCATACATATATACACTACTGTTCAAAAGTTTGGGGTCACCCAGACAATTTTGTGTTTTCCCTGAAAACTCATACATTTATTTATCAAATGAGTTGCAAAATGAAAATAAATATAGTCCAGACATTGACAAGGTTAGAAACAATGATTTTTATTTGAAATAATAATTTTCTACTTCAAACTTTGCTTTCGTCAGAGAATGCTCCCTTTGCAGCAATTCCTGCATTGCAGACCTTTGGCATTCTAGCTGTTAATTTGCTGAGGTAATCTGGAGAAATTTCACCCCATGCTTCCAGAAGCCCCTCCCACAAGTTGGATTGGCTTGATGGGCACTTTTTGCGCACCATACGGTCAAGCTGCTCCCACAACAGCTCAATGGGGTTGAGATCTGGCCACTCCATTACATATAGAATACCAGCTGCCTGCTTCTTCCCTAAATAGTTCTTGCATAATTTGGAGGTGGCTTTGGGTCATTGTCCTGTTGCAGGATGAAATTGGCTCCAATCAAGCGCTGTCCACAGGGTATGGCATGGCGTTGCAAAATGGAGTGATAGCCTTCCTTATTCAAAATCCCTTTTACCTTGTACAAATCTCCCACTTTACCAGCACCAAAGCAACTCCAGACCATCACATTACCTCTACTATGCTTGACAGATGGTGTCAGGCTCTCTTCCAGCATCTTTTCAGTTGTTCTGTGTGTCACAAATGTTATTCTGTGTGATCCAAACACCTCAAACTTCGATTCGTCTGTCCATAACACTTTTTTCCAATCTTCCTCTGTCAAATGTCTGTGTTCTTAAGCCCATATTAATATTTTCCTTTTATTAGCCAGTCTCAGATATGGCTTTTTCTTTGCCACTCTGCCCTGAAGGCCAGCATCCTGGAGTTACCTCTTCACTGTAAACATTGGCCCTGGCGTTTTACGGGTACTATTTAATGAAGCTGCCAGTTGAGGACCTGTGAGGTGTCGATTTCTCAAACTAGAGACTCTAATGTACTTTTCTTGTTGCTCAATTGTGCAGTGGGGCCTCCCACTTCTCTTTCTACTCTGGTTAGAGCCTGTTTGTGTTCTCCTCTGAAGGGAGTAGTACGCACCGTTGTAGGAAATCTTCAGTTTCTTGGCAATTTCTCGCCTGGAATAGCTTTCATCTCTCAGCACAAGAATAGACTGACGAGTTTCACATGAAAGTTCTCTTTTGCTGGCCATTTTGCGAGTTTAATCGAACCAACAAATGTAATGCTCCAGATTCTCAACTAGCTCAAAGGAAGGTCAGTTTTATAGCTTCTCTAATCAGCAAAACTATTTTCAGCTGTGCTAACATACTTGCACAAGGGTGTTCAAAATATCCAATAGCTTTCTTACACAGTTAGCAAACACAATGTACCATTAGAACACTGGAGTGATGGTTGTTGGAAATGGGCCTCTATACACCTATGTAGATATTGCATTAACAACCAGACGTTTGCAGCTAGAATAGTCATTTACCACATTAACAATGTATAGAGTATTTCTGATTCATTTAATGTTAGCTTCATTGAAAAAAACTGTGCTTTTCTTTCAAAAATAAGGAAATTGCTAAGTGACCCCAAACTTTTGAACGGTAGTGTATGTCTAATTATATAATTGCCATATTCTGAGAACCATATTTTTATGTTGAGGACAGGGCTGTATTAGGATTTGTCTTTAGTGGCAGAAATTGACATTTTCACATTTTCATTAGTACCATTTTGGGATTCATAGAATTTTTTAAATTGATTTTTGTTCTGTTTTTTGGGAAGTGAAATTTTCTTACATACTTTAAATAACAATAATTTTATAGATCAAATTGTTACAGACATTGATATACCAGGTGTGTCTACTTTTTATTCTTTGTATTTATTTTACAAAAAAATTGTTGCTCTGAAAAAAAAAAACATTGTGTTTTTTTTTTTTGTTTTTGTTTTTTTACCTTAGTACGTAAGGAGTAGTATATTCTGGCAGCTTTTACAAGATTTCCACTCCACAAGCTCCATCTCTAATTTTCACTTTTCCCTTGGCTTCTCTGGATGGAGACTAGCTGCTATGAAATCTGCCATATACTGTATATACAGACACACATATAAGAAGGGATATTGCTCCCATATATCTCTGTAACACACCCTGTAAGCTGTTCTCTTAGCAGGGTTTCTGTGTTGCTCATTGTCCCATCTCACCCTCCAGCTTACATGCCACCCACATAAGTCTCTGTAGACCTAATGCCTTAGCTAATAGTATTTCTTTTTTCAAGACTTTGGCAGTGAATGATGAGTTTAGAAGGCAGTTGGAGGAGTAAAGACACCTAATAAGTGGAGAAAGAGGCATTTTTCTCTGCTGAGATATATTACAAAGTTTCTTATATTCATATGTATTATTTGCTTAAGCAAAGTCTGTTGAAAAGTTAATATTATAGTCAGTGAACTTCCTTAAAACCTGAATTAGCAAACAGTGTACAAGAGCAAAAGAAGGATTCCTACCTTCAGCGTCTAACATCTTTGGTATGTCTAGGTATTTTTCTGCAACGGCCATTGCTAGGTTGATGTTTCCAACAGGGTCATCCTGTTAAAAGAAGGGTATATATTTTTTAGTGTCATTTTGATATTCACTTTCGGATTTACCAGGATTAGCCAGGTTCCTGTGATGTTAATTAATTTTTGGTTAATTCCTTGCAAACCATTCAGGAGGCAACACAATTTTTAGTTGGTTATTGTCATTGAAAAGTAATACAGTCAATTTGTTCACTGCGTTAGAATTGTACATAGCATAATGGGTAACATTATGTGAAGGAAAGTAAACAGTATACTATACCTTAATCTGGCTATATACACCAGTTTATTTATGATCCAACCCTTATTGTGCTGTTTTTTCTTTTACTTAAAGGATGTTCACTGTTTATTGCATTGTTAATGCCACATGCATGTATTTTCTCTAATGATATTCAGATGTTACCTATTGTTATGATGTGTTTGTCTACTGTACTAACACAGCTTTGTAACAGGATCGAAAGTGACACTAAATACTCTATAAAGCTCAAATAACTGTCATTTCTTTATTTCTATTAGTTGTTGTCAATATCCTAAAAAATAGCCATCTATGTTTGGTTTGGGATAACAGAACATATACATAACTGCAGGGATATAGATGGGCAAAGGACTGATAGACGATGTGCTTTGGGTGCGGGATGATAGGAGGGTGCGAACAAGCCACTTTGCCTTGGCCAGGATATTTGCTTCTTCCTGGCGATACAAAGCCTACCTACACACTACTCACAAAAAGTTAGGGATATTTTACTTTTGGTTGAAATTTCTTGACTTTTTATAAATGAATTAAATGAGACCATCTCTAAACTATAGAATGCACATGTCCAACTGTTCAATATTTCAGTCCTTTTTGCACAACTTGCTGATCTCTAACAAGGAGCTTAATAGCAAAAAATAGATGTTTGATCCCTGAATCATCCAATACATTTAGGGGATCAGTTTGAATTCAGATTTAAACAGTTCTCATCATGATGTTCACATATTGATATCATGAGACCAAGGCAACACCTTACAATTAATCAGCAGTATCTCGTCATTGTGATGCTTTAAGCAGGATGCTCTCAGATGGAAGTGGCCACTGAGCTTAGAATGTCACAGAGTGTCATCTGCAGGTTGCAAGAGAGATAGTGAGACTATAAGAGTCACAGAAAGGCAAAGAGATGGACATCCTTTGGCTGTTTCCCACACTGATGACCGCTTCATTGAAAACAATGTCTTACGAAACCAGATGATAAATGCCACACAATTCCAGGCACATTTAAGGGAGGTGAGAGGCAACCAGGTGTCCCATCAGACCATTCATAACTGTTTACATCAGCGTGGTCTGCATGCTAGACGACCTGACCATACCATATTGAACAGTTGGACATGTGCATTCTAAAGCTAAGAGAAGGTCTCATTTGGTTTAATTAAAAAAAGTTCAAGAAATTTTATGTTTATCCTAAAACGTCAATCAAAAGCCAAATATCCCTAACTTTTTGGGAGTAGTGTATCTGCCTCATTACTATAACTAATTTCACGCACTATATAGATCTCAATGTTCAGATCCCACCAAAAGATTAGTAATGGAATATTCCAGGGCTATGCCGTAACCCAGTGGTCTGCAAACCGTGGCTCTCCAGCTGTTGGGAAACTACAACTCCCATCATGTATTTATATAATCTATATCAGTGGTCATGATGGGAGTTGTAATTTCCCAACAGCTGGAGAGCTGCAGTTTGCAGACCTCTGCCATAACATAACCAATAGGTATTTCCACCTACAAATGCTTTAATAATCCAATCAGTAAGATATGACCTCTTAGACCCCTGTAGATACTGAAATGAAGGAACATAGGTCACTTCGGCATTTCTCCTGCACAGCAGAAAAGCACAGTTTTAAGAGGTCTGTTTTGAAATTGGCTGCAAAACCCATGACCTGGAGCGTCCAACTACAGAAAAAAAAATCAGTAAAGTAGCTCCTTCAGTTTTAGTACTGGGGATAACAAAAGTCCAATATTCACTGATATGAAAGTTGTTACCTATAGAGCATGTTTAGCAAATAAAACCCGTCTGCCCTAAATACAGAATTCATTTTGTAAGCTTAAGTGTGTCTGCCTCCAAATTCTTGGGGTCTTATCAATATTTATTTATGTCAAATTACTTTCTGGGCATTCAATTAGGTTATATCTATTATTAATTAGAATTTTTTTGTGCTATTTTTCAGTAACTTTCACTATTAAGTGCATGGGTCTAATGGGGGTCAATTTATGTCTAAATGAATCTAAAGGCTGGAACTGCAGTAAAAAAGTAAAGTAGCATGAAAGGTGACACGATTGACCAATTAGCTGATGAACCATGTCTTTTAAGAGGGTTAGACAGGGCAGGATCCAGACATTTTGTAAAAGACATGTGTAGTCATGCAAGTTTTGTAGACTTTTTTTTATTGCAAAGTGGGCAAATACTCCAAGTTTAAAGGGGTTTTCCAAGACTTTAAAAAAAAAATCCCTAGCTCCTTCCACTGTGTTTAAATATAATATTACCCCATATTTGCCTCTCGTATCACCCCCGTTCCAGTTCTGCCAGAGCTCCAGTGTTTACCACCAGACCCTCACGTCAAGTTCATTGATCACATGATCACTGGAGCTCTGGCAGCGCTAAAATGGTGGTGATGGAAGAGGTAAGTATGGGTTAATTTTTTATTTAAACATAGTGGGAGGTGTTAAGGAAGTTTATAACAGTCTTTGAAAATCCTTTTAAATCAGTGTGTACTCCTACATGACTATCCTGTTAGATGCAGTTTAATTCTGTGTCCTGGACAAATGCTTTAAGATTCTTCATCTAGACCAATTAGCTGCTAAACCCAGTCTTCTACCAAAAACGGTTAGAAAAGGAAGAATCCAGCCATTTTGTAAAGCACATGTGTACACATGCTGGTTTTGTGGATTTTTTGCTTGCACAAATTACAGCAAAAAAAAAAAAAAGCCACACATCTCTGCATATAAATAAAGCTTAAAATGAAGAGATACAATTTAAGCCAACTGCAGTGCAAGTTACTGAGTCAAAACAAAAAAAAAATAATATGATTAATCCATACAGAAAAAAATTATTATAATGCTCTGACACAGAAAACAGAGCCAGCATAGTATAAAAGTGACCAGATGTTGCAAAAGTGGACAGTTTCTCTAAGTTTAAACCAGTCTATAAATGTGTGCTCCTACATGGACAGTGTTCTGGATGTAGTTTAATTCTGTCTCGGACAAATGCTTTATGATTCCTCTTTTAGCACTATCTGAGCCTCTTGTACCACAGAGAGGGAAAGATTAGAAAAGCCTTCACTGGGATTAAGCTGTATAGACAGGCTATGATATCAGTCCTGCCAAAACGCTTTGGTTTCTTAAAATAGGACGGTGATGTGAAGGAAAGCCTGGCAGGTCAGAATACAATGAAGTAATATACTGTATAGGTCATGGCAAGAAGTTAGGGATAGGGCATTGCTATAGAGTTTGTTCATTTTATCTTGGTATTGCCGTTCTCAGTAAAAGGTGAAACCAATACTTTGCTGCCCAGAGTAGTTTCCATACAATTTATCATAATACTGTTTTTCATGTATACCAATAAAGATGGCTGCTTTATTGCTACAAATGTAAGGGAAAGATGTATGCCACTTAATGCCACTTAATGCACACAACAGATACTGTTAAGAGCAGGACGCACAAAAAATTGGAGAGGTGCCCTTGACCAATGGGCTATTATTTGATTCTTAAGCAAGATGGAGCATCTTAGTTATAAAGAACAGTTAAAGGAATACAATTTATTCGTTAGAAGAGACATCTAAGGGGAGATACGATTAATTTATGTACAAATGGCCAATATCATAATATGGTGAAAAGCTGTTTCATGGAGAAACCCTGTGAAAAAAGAAAGGGGCACTCCCTCTGTCTGGAGCAGACCTGCATAACTTGGCAGGATGTGGGGAGCTAAAGACCCCATCTTCCTGTACCGCACCCAGACTGCCCAGGACCATCCCCTAATTGCTTGGCACCGTCCCCTGCCAATCTAGTAACCCCCCCATAAATCAGGTTGAACTATCCATTTTTGAGTTGGGGTTTACCTAAGCCCACCCTTTTGTGGGCTGCGAGAAATCCTATGGCTACTGTTTGTCATGTAGGCCTGGTCTGGAGAATAAAAAAAGTTCTCTCCAGAGGTAATAAGCCTTTTTAAGCATAAGGACTGTGAATCTGTGAAATAGCCGCCTCAGGAGCTGGTCACAGCAGGAACAGGTGAGGGCTTAAAAAAATCATTTAAAAACAAAATAATATTAACCCTATATAGACATATTACATTCTTGTTAGAATGTAGATCCAGTCTGATCACCATTTCGGATCAGGATTCAAAATTTCGGATTCGGGCATATTTGTTTATGCCCTGTGGGTTTCAACATTCTGGAGCAATGGGGGAAAATAAAGTTTAAAAATTACATATAGCTCTCTGTTCATCCATGTCTTCTCCCTACCTTTGGTTCAACTTGATAGATATGTCTTATTTTAACCATGCTAACTATGTAACTATGTAAGGTAGTAAGGAAGACATCTTAGTCTATGAAAAGTTTGTTTTATATATTCAATACATTTTGGAGTAAACTACATAGATAGTGACACCAGATGAAGAAATGAGAGTAATACATAAAAATATTACTAAATTTCACTGTTCATTATGTTATAAAATTCTCAAAATAATATCCATGGAAGACCCTATGTTTCTCCATTGGTATTATTATCATTCACTTACTGCTAGTATCAGTAAGAATTTTAACTATTTAACTATCCTTTGGATACAGCTATGTCTTGAAATAATTTTCCATTATTCTGAAGTCATAGGATCCACTTTTATAGGGGGGATATAAAGTATTCATTAGGTTAGGTCTAGACATTAAGGGCCATATGTATGAAAACTGTCTTGGTCTAAAACTCTCTTTGTTGCCCATAGCAACCAATCAGATCGCCCCTTTTATTTTTCCAGAGCACTATATGAAGTGAAAGGGGCGATCTGATTGGTTGCTATGGGCAACAAAGAGAGTTTTAGACCAAGTCAGTTTTCATACATATGGCCCTAAATTTAACCTTGGAATAGGATGTACTGTTGTTACTGTATTACAATATATAGCATCAAAGTCTACAACAATTAATTGTGACACTGGTTGGCTAAAGCTGTACTGCACCATCCAACATAACATCACAATGTGTTCGTATAGCGCCATTAGCAATGAAAGTCACTGAGCTCTATAACTAGCAGTGCTTAGATACCTTGTATACAACAGCTCAGTAATTGGAACCTGTTTATTGTAAAATAATCCTAATCCTGGATTAAATCCAGAACAAAGTATGAAGGGAGACACTGTCCCCGAGATCATATTTCATATTTAATATAGCACTAGCTTCCGCCTGCCTATATATAAGTAAAGGTTATTATCAACCTTGAATTTAATACTACATATACAGTATTTAGTAGCTGTATGCCCAAATCTCACAATGCTGTTTCATTTCTCACTTGCAGGGTTTCCAGGAAACAATTACTTAGATTACAGCTATGTTGTACACGGTGGATTATCACAGATATTAGACAATGTGCTAAGGAAGGCAAAATGTATTTTTTCCAAAGTGGGTAGTTACAACTGTTTATGTATAGAAAACGTTTGTGTTCAAAGTTTATTCGTTTTTTTTAAATACATTCCATCAACGCTGGTCTCTATTTATAGCCCGTCTTACTTCCTAGAACCGCTTTCAAACTTCTAAAGCCTTCAGAGCTGACATCCTCAAGCATTTTTTTATAGTTTACTTTCTGTACAAAGGGTACTGGTGTATAAGATGGACATAGTTCTGCTGGAACAGGTGCAGACAAGTTGGTTGGAGGAATGGGTGAACTGCTGTACAAAGTCAGTTTATTAAACTTGGGGGTTATTCAGTTTTGAAAAAGTATGGTTTATGGGCAATGTACTTACATGGACAGATATGTGAATGGACACTGTACAGAGATCTCTTATGTCATTTTTTTAACGCTACATTTAGAGAAAAGGAGGTCTCACCATCATCATAGATAGAGATTCTTTACTGTAAGGCCATGTCCCCACGGCACCGGTTTGCGGCCGTTTTTTCAGATGGTTTGCGGTTTTGCAAACCGTCTGAAAAACCGGCCGCAAACTTGTACACGGACCGCTATGGAAAACCCGTGCAGCAGTCCCCACTGCACGGGTTTTCCGCCCGAAAAACATTGTGCTTGTTCATTCTTCCGTCCGGTTTTCGGACGGAATATGAACAAGTGAATGTGAAGGGGGGGCTTTTCCCTGCTAATCGCGGAGAAAAGCCGCCCCCCGACGGCCGTGTGCACGGCACAAAAACGGACAGGTGTTTGTCCTGTGTCGTGGGGACACACCCTAAGAGCGGTGACACTATGGAACTCGTTGCCACAGGAAGCTGCAAAGGTGGATTCATTGAACAAGTTCAACAAAGGCCTTGAAAAATATAATATTACAGATTATGGGAGCTAGAATCCATAGATGGGATCTTGATTCAGGGATTTGTTTTGATTCCTATATTGGAGTTGGGAAGGATTTTTTCCTTCAGTAGGGAGCAATTTGAATCTACCTAACTTTTTTTTTTTTTTTGCCTCCCACTGGATCAACACAGTAGGGTTAGGCTAGGTTCACACGGCTTAAATGCAGGGCATAATTACGCCCCGCAATTATGCCCTGTGTGGCTGGGGGCGGGGTGGGAGCGGGGGCGGGTGCTGGGGGCCGGCACCTCGCCGGCCCATAGACTTTCATTACCAGCGGCGTATATACGCCGCTAGTAATTCACATGTCAATTATCTCCCCGCCCGGCGGATTCACCAAGCAGGGAGAGGAGACGTAATCCATAGTTCTCTATGAGAACTATGGATTACCGTAATGACTGGGACGTATTCCAGCCGTAATTTGCGCACTCCGGCGCGTAATTACGGACTGAAATACGTCAAATTTTAAGCCATGTGAACATAGCCTTATAGTTTGGACTTCAAGTATATAAGTATATATAGTTCCATTTATATGAGGAACTATACAGTAATCTTAATTGATGACCACACTCTCCTTCTGTATTAGAGGAGTTGCATCTGTCACCTAGCTTGTTAACATTTTCCAAAAACAACCATTACAAATGTAAATGCTATTTTGGACTAATAGTATATGATTTAACTCCATATCAGGATAGTATAAGTAATGACAATTTTATACTTCACAGTTCTCTATATTAATTGTAAAATGGTGCTATGCTTTAAGCAGCTATTATAGAGGATCTAAAAATATTTAATTTTGGATAAATATCAAACCAGGTGAGCACGCAGTGTTAGTCAGTGTGAGTAAAAACCAAGTGGGATCTCATTCAGTATGATGTTGACCTTATTTAGCTTTGAGTAGTCAATGAGGTCAGGCCGGTGTCGGTGGATAAGGGCACATAGGCCAAGGCCATCTTTCCAGCTTTATTATATACAATGCAAGAAAAAGAAAATGGTTACATGTCTTATCAAAGAAATATACTTCGCATTCACAAACACATGAAGGTATCACACTTTATATATGCTAGACAGGGTTGAAAATTTAATTACCATCAGTCCGTGCCAGGACAAATAACAGTAGGCATATAAACTGCTATTACAAAACTGTGTATATGTGACATACTGTATATACATATAAGCATGTTCAGTATGTTCATTATTCTCATGAGCTGGTTATTTTCTACATTTACTAAACTAATAGTGTCTAATAGTTAATTTTATTCTCTATTCCTTAACAGAAACGTGCCATAAGAAAATGACATATGGTTGAAATCAAGTTTTTAGAATTTTAGGTGATTTTAAAAAAAAATTTCTACATCACCACTAAGCTTAAAGAGGTTCACAACTTTGGACAATATCTTTTTGTTAGAGAGGTCCATTAACACAAAGCTGATCACAAAGAGCCTCCCTGCTGAGAACCTCAACTGTAATCTGTGGGAAAATCTGGCAGTTATTGTCCAATCTCTCTGTAGCGCCACCACAGGGGAAACTAAGCATTACACAAGTGCCCATTCAAATGTTTAATGTTGGACAGGACATTATAACCATTCTCCTTTCTGGCCAAGAGATGTGGATCTTAACCCCTTAAGGACCCAGCCATTTTTGGCCTTCCTGACACAGCCCTATTTTTGAAATCTGACATGTGTCACTTTATGTGAGAATAACTTTTTGACACTTTTACCTATCCATGTGATTCTGAGATTGTTTTCTCGTGACACATTGTGCTTTAATTTCGTAAGAAATTTTTATCTATACAATCCTTGTTTTTTTGTGAAAAATCTCAAAATTTCATGAAAATTTTGAAAAATCTGTGATTTTGAAAGTTCCAAAATTTCTGCGTACAAGACAGATAATTATTCACCACAAAATAGTTTATAACCAGCATCTACCATATGTCCACTATAGGTTGGCATAATTTTCTAAATGTCCTTTTTTATGACATTAGAGGGCTTAGAAATATAGTAGTAATTTCTCACATTTTCAAGAAAATTTGCAATATACATTTTTTTAGGGACCAGTCCAGTTCTGACGTGGCTTTGAGGGGCCTGTATGTTAGATACCCCCATAAATGACACCTTCTAAGAAACTAGACCCCTTAAAGTATTTACAACAGTGCTTAGGAAGTTTGTTAACCCTTTCGGTATTTCACAGAATTAAAGCAAAGTGGAGGTGAAATTTCAAAATTTCACTATTTTTGCAGATTTTCAATATTTATCCATTATTCACTGGAATACGGTAAATGTGACTAGGTAAATGCAACGTAATATCATTTCCCCCAGGTCTGCCGTTTTTAGAGATATCCCATATGTGGCCCTAGTGCATTATTTGGCTCACCCATAAGCCCCAGAATAGGAGGAGCACCTACTGGACTCTGGGGTCTCATTTTCAATGCAATTTTATTTAGGCGCCATTTCAGGTTTGAAGAGGCCCTAAGGTGCTAAAACTTAATAAACACCCCTAAAAAGACCCCATATTGGAAACTACACCCCTTAAGGTATATATACAGGTGTGTAGTGAGTATATCGACGCCACAGGTGATTCACAAATTTTTTTTAGCATTAGGCTGTGAAAATTTAAAACATTTTTTTTCCAATAATCTGCAATTTTAGCTTAAAATGTTTCATATTTACAAGGAATCCCGGAAAAAATTGTTAAGCAATTTCTTCTAAGTTCGGCAATACCCTACATGTGGGTGTAAACTGCTGTTTGGGCACATGGCAGGGCGTAGAAAGGGAGGGAGCGCTATTTGGCTTTTGGAACGCAGATTTTGGTGGGGCCATGTCGCATTTGCAAAGCCACCAAAGAACCAGAACAGTGAAATCTTCCAGAAGTCGCCCCATTGTAGATTCAACACCCCTCAGGGATCTCATCTAGGGGTGTACTGTGCATTTTGGATGCACAGGTGTTCCATCGTTTTTTTTTTAGCATTGGGCCATGAAAATAGGGGGGGGGGGGGGGACGCAGTTCCACCATTGTTTTTTGGGCTCTAATTTTACAGCGTTCACCATGCAGTGTAAATGATGTGATAATGGTATAAATTTTATATAGTTTTTTTATGTTTTATTACTTTTACACAATAGAAATAGGTCTATAAACAATTTCGTTTTTATGTTGTCCTATTCTTACAGTCATAAATTTTTTATTTTGCTGTGTGCAGAGCTGTGTAGGGCCTTGTTTTTTGCGGGGTGAATTGATGCTTTATTGGTACCATTATGGGGTGCATACAACACTTTGTTCACTTTTTATTAAGGTTTTGTGAGGCATTTTGAACAAAATACAGCAATCCTGGTAGTGTTTATTATTTTTATTTTTTATAGCGGTCACTCTGCTTTAGATATGATATGCTAGCTTTACTCAGCAGGTCGATACAATTACAGCAATACCCAATTTGTATTTTTTTTTTTTTTTTACTGATTTTATACAATAAAAACACTTTTATTCAAACAGGAAAACACATTTTTGCATCGCCATAGTCTGAAAGCCATAACTTTTTTATTTTTCTGTGTATGGAGCTGTATACAGGCTTGTTTTTTGCAGGATTAGTTGATGTTTTTATTGGTATAATTTTTGGGGGGGACAAGACTTTTCGATCAGTTTTAAATCCGTTTTTTGGAAGGCAGAGTGAAGACAATACTGCAATCCTAGTAGTGTTTTTTATTTTTATTTTTAACAGCGCACACTGTGCAGTATCCGTAATAAGTTAGCTTTACTCTGTGGGTCGATACGATTACGGCGATACCCAATTTATATAGTTTTTTTATGTTGAAGCGCTTTAAAAAAAAAAAAAGTGTTTTTATTTTTTAAAAGAATATTTATGCATCGCTATCTTCTGAGAGCCATAACTTTTTTATTTTTCCGTATACAGAGCTGTGTTAGGACTTTTTTTTTTTTGGTACAACGTTGGCGTTTATAGGGGTTTTTGATCACTTTTATTCCATTTTATGTGATGCGGGATGAACAAAAATCTTAATTCTTTGATTGTTTTTTTTTTTTTTTTTTTACGGCGTTCACCGTACAGGTAAATTAACATGACAGATTTATAGGGCAGGTCGTTACGCACGCGGCAATACCAAATATGGGTACTTTATTTATTTTTGATCTTTTTTGGGGCAAGTGGCGTTTGTAAGGGGAAATAGGGCGGTGTACGTGTTTTTATTTTATTTTTCATGTTTATGTTTTACGTGTTTTTCACTTTTTTTTTTACTTTTTTTACTTTTTCACATTTTTTTTTTTTACTTTTCCCATAGGGGATTTGAATGAGAGATCTTTAGATCTCTCATTCAATAGGAATCAATGCACAGCTTGTTGCTGTGCACTGGTTCCTATGACAACTGTCAGTCACGATGCCGGCTCATGCCCACAGGGCACGGCCGGGCATTGTGACGTCACAGACAACCCGGGAGGCATTCTATGCCTTCCGTGCTGTCTGTCAGAAGGCAGGAGCTGCACGGATCGAGCGATCCGTGCAGCTGCTGCCGCCGACAGAGACGCAGGAGGAGCGATCTCCTCCTGCGTCTTCCTTAGTTATTGCGACCCGATGGTCGCAATAATTAAGGGGTTAACCGCCCCCCCGGAGTGATCGCGGGTTGGGGCCGACGCTGCGGGATGTCAGCTGTAATATACAGCTGACACCCCGCGCCGATCGCACGAACTCTACTTTAGAGTTCGTGCGAACCTCAGGACGTATGCATACGTCCAGGTGCGTGAACCCCCAAACGACCTGGACGTGGTCGTGAAGGGGTTGAGAGAGGACCCCTTCTATTAACTCAGAGTGCACTAACAGAATACTTCCCTGTACCAAATCCTTGCTCTCTTCCTGACCTGTTTGTTTGTCGTCTGTCTGCAATGACCTCACGCCTGAACTCAACCTCGCTAGAATGTTGCCCGCCCTTTCTGTTTCTTGACTATGCCTCTGTCTCATTCTCTTGTTCCATTCTAGGACCTACAGTGAAGGAAATAATTATTTGATCCCTTGCTGATTGTGTAAGTTTGCCCACTGACAAAGACATGAACAGTCTATAATTTTAAGCGTAGGTTAATTTTAACATTGAGAGATAGAATATCCAAAATAAAATCCAGAAAATCACATTGTATAAATATAAATTTATTTGCATTTTGCGGTTAGAAATAAGTATTTGATCTCTCTGGCAAATAAGACTTAATACTTGATGGCAAAACCCTTGTTGGCAAGCACAGCAGTCAAGATGTTTTTTGTAGTTGATGATGAGGTCTGTGCACATGTCAGGAGGAATTTTGATCCACTCCTCTTTGCAGATCATCTCTAAATCATTATGATTTTGAGGCTTCAACTCCCTAAATAAGTTTGCTATGGGATTAAGGTCTGGAGAATGGCTAGGCGACTCCATGACCTTAATGTGCTTCTTTTTGAGCCAATCCTTTGTTGCCTTGGCTGTATTTCTTGGGTCATTGTCTTGTTGGAAAACCCAGCCATGACCCATTTTTAATGTCCTGGTGTAGGGAAGGAGGTTGTCACTCAGGATTTTATGGTACATGGCTCCATCCATTCTCCCATTGATGCGGTGAGTAGTCCTGTGAAATAAGCAGAGAAATACCCCCAAAACATAATGTCTCCACCTCCATGCTTGACAGTGGGGACGGTGTTCTTTGGGTCATCATTTCTCTTCTTCCAAACACGGCGAGTTGAGTTAATGCCAAAGAGCTCAATTTTTTGTCTCATCTGACCATAGCACCTTCTTTCAATCAATCACAGAATCATTCAGATGTTAATTGCCAGACTTCAGATGGACCTGCACATGTGCCTTCTTGAGTGGGGGGACCTTGCGGGCACTGCAGGATTTTAAACCATTACGGTGTAATGTGTTATCAATGATTTTCTTGGTGACTGTGGTCCCAGCTGCCTTGAGATCATTAACAAGTTCCCCCTGTGTAGTTTTAGGCTGATGGTGCCCTAGATCGATGTCGACTGACAGTCATTTTGTATTTCTTCATTTTCTTACTATTATACCAACAGTTGTCTCCTTCTCAGCCAGCATCTTAGTTATGGTTTTGTAGCCCATTCCAGCTTTGTGTAGGTCTGTGATCTTGTCCCTGACATCCTTAGAAAGCTCTTTGGTCTTGCCATTGTTGTAGAGGTTAGCGTCTGACTGATTAATTGAGTCTGTAGACAGGAGCCTTTTATAAAGGTGACTGTCTTTAATGCAGGTAACAAGTTAATTAGGAGCATCAAACTGGTTTATACGAGCCAGAAATCTTAATGGTTGGTAGTGGATCAAATACTTATTTCTCTCAGCAAAATGCAAATACATTTATATAATTTATACAATTTGATTTTCTGGATTTTATTTTTAATATTTTATCTCTCAATGTTAAAATTAACCTACCCTTAAAATTATAAACTGTTCATGTCTTTGTCAGTGGGCAAACAAACACAATCAGCAAGGGATCAAATAATTATTTCCTTCACTGTATGTCCAGGGTAGCGACCTGGGTGTCCTCCACAGCCAAGTCCAACCTGCCTTGTGAAAGGCTCTGATAGAGATCTGGGGGCTTCCTATATTCTGACGTAGGTTATGCCAACTCTTGACGGTGACCCAGTGGTTCCACCTCCTGTCTCCAGTGAATCTGATTACCTGTGATTTTAGTTACCTTAATTTAGACTAATATTAAACATTATGATAATATATCATCAATATGGATTCCATTATGTGACCATAAAATGTGTCATGTATTGTTATGTAAAACTGGCCTGACAAACTTATCATTAGATCAGGCTCATACAACAAGACTTTGAATCTGAACAATTTCACTGTCACTATCCATTTATCAACCAATTTCCTTTGGGTTCTTTTTAGAAATTGGCTGCAAGTTATTAATACATGTGAATGTGGCTCTCAAGCTAGAAAAACCTTATGACCTCTGCTCCAACACAAAAGCATTTTTATTCATTATTGAAGTAATAAATATCACATATCTTATATATAGGGTGTTTTTACATTTCTTTCAACATTGCAGTTGTCTAGGGAACATCACCCATGTCTTAATACCAGTAAGAGACAGTCAGCCAAAACAATGCTCACATTTCAGTGGCATTGGCTATCTGTCAGTAGTCAGATTAGATTAGGTCCGAGTTAATATGTGAAATGTGGATGTGACCATGATTCAAGGCCGAGATAATTAATTTACATATGTTTCACACATTTGCTACCTTTAAAAAAGAAAAAAAGAAAAAAAAAAATAAATAAAAAAAATAAAAAAAAAAATATATATATATATATATATATATTATATTATATATATATATATATATATATATATATATATATATAATATAGAAAAAAGCAGCACACCTTGTTTAAAGTTCACCTTTCAAGAAAGATGGGTGCCAGCATCAACAGCCTCGATATACAAGCCTTCAAGACATATGTAGCAAAAAATCCACGGCACTCCACAATGAATTGAAGCAAAATAGAGAAGTTATTCCTCCATGCTCAAAGAATGGCATTTCTTGAGCATGGAGGAATAAACGTCTCTATTTTGCTTCAATTCATTGTGGAGTGCGTGGATTTTTGCTATATATATATATATATATATATATATATATATATATATATATATATACTGAAGAATCCACAGCACTCCAATTCAGATAAAAAAGTGGAAAACTTTTCTTTTATTCACCCATGAACAGCTATTCATGGGTGAATAAAAGCAAAGTTTTTCACTTTTTTATCTGAATTGGAGTGCTGTGGATTCTTCAGTCTTTCTAAAAGTTGGTCTTTGTGGTTCTTGGTCTAATACCAGTCCACTGGCACCCGGCTTCATTATTTTACATCGAGTGCTGTACTTATTTTTTCATTTGTATATATATACAGTTGAAACCAGAAGTTTAAATACACTATATAAAAAGGCACGTAAAGTATGCATATTTTTCTCACTATCTGACATGAGATCAGAATAAACCTTACCTGTTTAGGTCAACTAGGATTACAATAATTATTTATATTTATAATGAGAGAGAGAGAATTTTTCAACTATATATATATATAATTTTTTTTTTAAATGTAAATAGTAATTAAGGAATTTGTGCAGAGATTTCTTTATTTACATCACATCTGTATTCGCCTCTAGGAACACCTGATAATAGTACACTCCTTAACATTAAAATTGCAACACAAAGAAGGACAAGTCATAAGGTTATGCAAATCGAGGAAGTAGATGTCGCTAACGATACAATTTTCAAGCATCTAGTTGCAATCTGTGGCATGGGAAAGCAAATTGAAAGCAAAGGTTTTAGCTACTTATAGATGCAAAAATCAGATCAATTGGTGCAAGACCATTGTGTGATGTCTTATGTTCGTTAACATGCCAGTTATCACCACTTGGCGTAAACGGAGAGGGAAAGAATCCTTGAACTGAGAGACCTTGGTTTTTCACTCTGACAGATTGCTATGCGCCTAGGCCGAGATGTCAGCATTGTTCAACATTCCGTGTCCCAGTGGTTGGGAGAACAATGACAAACTGGAATGACAGCAATGGGTGAGTGGAGGGAAACCACTTCACGGATGGATCATGTGATTGTAAAAATGGTGCCTAATGATCCATTCTGTACTGCAAGTGAAATTGGATGTTACATTCTAAGCAAATAGCGTCGACATAAGCCATCTGAAGGCATTTGCACAACATTGGGCTATGAGCCAGAATGGTGTTCCCTTGACCTCATGCCACTGCTCTCAAAGGCTATCCTGATGCACAGCAAGATGATAATGGAGGCTGGAATAGAGGTCTATCTTCACCAATGATCAGTCCTCCTTTTGTCTCACATTCAGTAATAGCTGGAGATTGGTATGGAGACCATGTGGGCAACGCCGTGAAGAGGCCTCCACAAGGAAACGCCGCACAGGTCTTACTCCCAAGATTATGTTATGGAGTGGCATAATCTATGCTAGCTTGACCTAGCTAGTCTTTATTTTAGATACAGTAATAGCCTGATATTACATTGATTTGTTGTGGAAACAATGGTACGGACATTTCTGCAAAGTCTCCAGGAAAACACCATGCATGTTGCTTATGCTATTTTTAGCAGTCTCTGTGGTATAATGTGCTACCATGGCCTAAAGTGTCTTTGGACTTGTCTACTACCAAACATGTCTGGGACATCATTGGTCCGAAATTGCAAAGATAGCTTCCAGCAGCTAATCTTGATGATGTGTGTGCCTAAGTGTATTCAGGATGGCAAAGCATTCCTTAGACAACCAAGAATAACCTCATTTATATCATGACAAGGCCTGTAGATGCATGGATTTAGGCGTGTGGCACTCATATTAGATATTAATTAAATCAAGATATTTGGAATGTATTGTTTTCATTTTTATCATTTGCATATCATTGTTATGTCTATCGATCCTATGATTTGAGTTGTGTGCCTCTTAGTATTTAGCACCTGTGGAAACCTCCCATATTACATTGTGGCTACTCTGAGTCCTATAGGGGACCGGATTCCAAACTGCCTGGGAATCAGGAAATCTCCATTCTTTTGTGATTTATATTTAATTCTTGTCCCATTTCTTCTGTGATATGTTTTTAATGCTGGGAAAGGGACTTGCAAGGCCATGGAGACCCTTGAAGTGCATTGCAAGTTTGCGTATTTTGGCCACTAATATCTCATGTTTGATATTATTCTAGCAAATAGTCTGACCTTTTGATGTTGGGTAGAGTGGGATGTCAGTAACTTGGCACACTACATTTGACACAAGACTCGTATTCTATAGAAGCATATTAATGTGCAAAGTTAATGCCATGCAGCCTAAAGAGAATGAAGAGGGGGGCTGTTTTACCAGCATTTTGCACTAGTACAATCTCCCCTTCAAAGGAACTGTAGGTTTTTTTGTATTCTGTGGTAACTGCCATTTAAGCCATTTTTTTGCCAGTAAGGGAGGTATGGGATGTCAATTTTGGTGTTGAGAACTTAGAAGGTGCTGGACAGCCCACCCAATCGAACAGTAGATGCGTCACCAATAGGCTGACGCATCTACACTAGCACGGTGCAGTGTATGTAATTGAATGATTGATGCCCTTAATGTCATGACTTTTTGAGTGTTACAATTACCTCTGGCATATTTTGAATGCCATCATTGCAATGGAAACATGGTCTAAGAGGCACAAGCCCTCTGGTATTTTAAAGGGGTTTTCCAGGAGTTAAGAATGTTCGTTGGTCTGTTGGAGCAGACTAGGAGAGAAGACTTATACTTACCTCCCTGATGCTCCTGTTCATCACCGGCATCCCTTCATCAAGGAAGTAAGCAGTGAACATTTATCATTAACGTTACAAGTGCAGCCAATCACAATGTCATGCACACGTGACTGCTTTGGCCTATGATTGGCACCATCTGTCAGGAGAACTGGACGGCCGTCGGGACTGAACGGCAGCATCCAGGAAGTAAATATGAGTCCTATCTTCTATTCTTTATCATGCTCCTACAGGCCAATGAGCATTCTTAACCCCCGGAACACCCCTTTAACTATTACTATTGAAGGACATTAAGGGTGGCTGCAGCAGGGGAAATAGTATTACTCTGAGGCAAATGTTGTCATATGCTGTAACACATCACATAGAAAAGTGTTGCCCGTTTGGGACTACCATTGTACGTAAAGGACGGTTTAGTAAATGTATCACTATTCAGGCTTATTAGAATCCAGAACAGGTGTCAGTGTTTTATGATATGAGAATGTTTGAAGTGTTCACAATTGGGACTCATCTGCCTATGAGATTAATGATTCTATACTGACACTTTCACATGGCTATCTTCCTGCTCTTCTACAGCATAACGACTATTTACAATGATCTATGTAATACAATTCACAGGGAAGTTAAGAGATTCAACAAAATGGCTTGGAATTCGCTTTCCACGGGTCTGCTATTTTCTAGATTCAACCGGTCATGCTTTCGAGATAAAGTATGTTATGGAATTGCCGTAATGAGTCTAGTTTTGGAGACAAAATTCTTAAAAAGTAGAAATCCGGGTTAGAGGAATTTCAGAATACTGGGTATGGTTTTAGATCGTACCTGGTATGGAAATTCTGAATGTTCACATTGCGGTAAGGGGCAGTCTTGCGTTGACACCATAAAAGTAATCCTTCCTTTGCTGAGGTTTCTGCAAAATTACAAATCTATTATAAGTAAGCAGCAACACCAAATAATAATTGGGAGGTTTTCCATATGTATGGGTACTTGTAGCAGGTTATCAACCTTTATACGGAGATAAACATCTGTTTTTATGCTGTATGTGAGGAGCAATAGACCAGTATCCAATATTCACCCAGGGATGACCATATGTCCTATACAATACCTCTTGTACCTCTTGTTAGCAGCCACCCTAATATGGTCTAGTGTCATACGATGTGCAAAAAATTAGAAGTGACAAATAGTATGGTATTTTCTATAGCACGGGCAAATTCTATACATTTACCCAATGCTATTCAATGTTACCACCATTTACTGCAAAATTATATGCTTTACAGAATCAGCACTATACAATGTTATTAGCACCATAAAGAGTTCAAATAACACTGAACAAAAGCACTATAATAATCTAACAGTGCTATACAATACAGTGACCCCTCAACTTGCAATGGTCTTAAGTTACGATTAGTTCAATTTATGACGGCCTCTTATTGGCCATCTTGTATTAAATGCAGTTGCAACATAGGATTCCTCAAGGCAGCAGCTGCCAAAGACATTACAGGCAGCCATTATTACATGGTGATTGTCAGGAATATCTATGGCCCCCAAGGCAATAACTCTCACTCCCAGAAGCAAACCAGTTGTACTGAAATGTGTATTCCAATTAGCTAGATATTCCAGCAAATCAGTGTGCACCTCTAATGACACAGCACATGCTGATTGACTGGATTCATATATATGCAGCCAATCAATGTGCACATTGTCATAGGCAGGATTAAATATCAGCATTGGGAGTCAGTGCCTTAGGTGTGCATGTGATTAGTTTAGTGCATAGCCACATTTGTTCAGTGCCTGTAAGAAGTAAGAAACTGGCAGAATTTGCAGACATAATGGTTTTCCATACCAAATTTCTAATTGCTACTAAACAAACACATTGGTTCTGTATATTCTTTTAGGTGCCTATAAGTGTACAGTACTTATGCAATCAAAACTCTCCTTTTTTTGTTTTATATTATTTTAGGTTTTCATTTGTGGAACCAAATTCCAGCTTTCAACAGAGCTGTGGTTTCAATGGTCATGCTAAAATCAAGTACTGTGGTACCTCAACATATTTTATAGTATCAACTGGTTCAGGGATGACCATTCTATGTTGAAACCATAATTCGATGGAAAACTTGTAATTGGTACTGAAGCCACAAAATGTCACTCAACATAATGTAAAATTAAGATGAAAGAAAATGAAGCAAATATCTAAAAAAAGATGAAACAAGTCTGTATATGGAACAATCAGAAAGAGCTTCTGAATCTGTAAATCACATTCTCTTTTGAGGATAGGAGCTTCTTTTGGTCATGTACTTTATACACAATATACCAGCCGCTCATCCTGGTACATGTAAAGATCAGTATAGGACATGTAGTACCGCACTGTACTGTAGAGAGGCATACTAGACCGCCAATCACTGTATACACTGCACTAATACAGATGTCAAGATACAAGTCAAATGTTCATGAAAATTAGTTGGATCTTCCAGTCAATCACATGTGCCCGAGATCGGCAGTGTCTGTGACATAGTATAGTGAATGTGGTTTCCAGATACAATGTCCCAGGAAAGACCATTGTATAGAGAAAATATTGTAACCTGAGGCCATTGGAATCACTGTATGTATAAAACTGCTATTCAGAAGGTAAAAAAATAAAAATATGTAAGTACTTTCTATGCAAAGTGAATGCATATCTATACATGCTACAGAAAATATCACAGCTGTAGGACTGTGGGAGCTGCATTGTTTTATATGGAAAAGACAATATTCCAAGGTCAAAACTTGAGTAAAGAAAAGCTGGAAAGGAAGATAACAAAATCTGCAATAAAAATGTGAATATTTATGTACATGTAGAGTGCAATTCCATATTGGAGCAAAACAGGCTCAAAGAAATGTATCGCCTCTTTTAATCTATAACTATATCAGGATACTGTGTTCTAAACAAATGTGACAGGTTTCATCTATCCAATGGAATGTGTTGCACTTCCACTGTAGAATGGGGGACATCGTCAGAAATGGATTCCTCCGACTACATAGTATAAATAAAAAGGAAAAAAATCTGATAGTTTTACTAAGAGCAAGAGACAGCTAAAAAAAAAAAAAAAAGCCCCCACACACAAAAAAAATGTACCTTCCACTGATATATCCTGGATAGCAAAGCGAAGGATGATTGTCCAGATCATACCAAGTGTCATTTTCACATTTCCATCAACAATTTCTATAGGAGACATAAAAACATATAAGATTATGAACTGAATTGACCATAGAGGCCCAAAGAATGATGTAGTAATACTCGTAACAGACTTTGGACACAGGACAAAATTAGTTAAACTGGTAACTGGGTGGATTGGCAAAATCTGACCTAGGTACCAAATAGTTGTTGCTGGTATGTACCAAAACAAGTGGACAAAATGCATAAGCCCTTAGTAAGGGAAAAAAACACCTCTCTTGCTACATTGCCTGACTTACAATAAAGCAGATGGACTATAAGCAGAGGATCCTCAGGCTGCTAAGCATGGAGCAAGAATATGAGTTGCACATTAAAACGTTGAAAGGGTTGTCTGTTTCACATAAGAATGAATTAGCAAGCTGCTGGTGCCCAATTTAAAAAAAAACTGATAGTGACCGTCCTCCTTACCTCCCCAGTCTTGTGCCTCTGCTTACATCACTGTCCAGAGTTCTTCATTTCTGAACGGTGGTGGACGGGAGTAGCACGTAATTGTCCAACAGGATCTTACAATTCCATTTTTATATGAACCAAGACAATCCCTTTAAAATGTATTCCCATCTCATTGACTAAGTTTTAACCCCTCAAAGGAGTTTTGCCACTTCTCTAAATCCCTTTTGAGGCAAGATCATAGCTCGCTACAAGCCGGCTTCTGACAACTGGAAGATGTCCTCACTTATGCAGTTCTCCCTGTGCATTTCTATGGATGTTTCGAATATAGTGCTCGGGTATATTTGGATTTCCCATAAACATGAACAGAGGGAGAGCTGTGCCTGCTCGGCCATCTCCCCATTCTCTTAGGCTGGCTTGTAGCGAGCTATAATCGAGCCTCAAAAGGGATTTTGATAAGTGAAAAACCTCTTCAAGGCACCATGAAACACCTGAATATCATGGTGTCTATAACTCCGATCCATTTAACCCTTTGGATGACTGTAACATCTAAGAGGTCTGATGGAGGGACTCACTCTGTTATCCATTGGCACCCTATGAACGAGAGCAAGGGGTGCTATGCAATGCCATGGCAATTGGGAGCCAAGCAAAGGCCCTGAGACCTGCCATGGCTGTATGTCTACTTGGCCATGACAGAGGCATGGCCTTATAGGTTTCCTATTAGTTTTACACTAATAGACAGAAAAGCTTTGGTATACCATAAAAAGGGACTGAAAAAAAAGAAAATAAAGTTCAATAAACATAATGTACGCCTTAAAAAATATGAAATACAATGGCCTTTTTTTCCAATCCTTAAACCAAAAAAATAAAATAAAGTTAATCAATAAGTTACATGTACTTAAAGATGGTTCTAATAAAAGCTACATCTTGTCCCACATAAAACAATAAAATAGTGTTTAATTGTGCAAAAGCAGTAAAACAGAAAAACTATAAATATTTGGTATCGCCGTGTCTGTACAGACCCACACAATAAAGTTAACACATGGTGTATTTTTTTCCATTCCCTCCTAGAAGAGTTAATAAGACACCCTAGAGTGACAACCAAGGGCCTCATGTATGAAAACTGTCTAGGTTTAAGACTTTCTTTGTTGCTCATAGCAACCAATCAGACCTGCCCCTTTCATTTCATATAGTGCTCTGAAAAAATGAATGGGGAGCTCTGACTGGTTGCTATGGGCAACTAAGAAAGTCTTACATACATGAGGCCCTAGGTTTCTATGATCAAAGTTTACCAGAAAAATAAGAAAACTGAAGAAATGTATGTCTATGTTGATCCTTCCTAGCTAGTGGGGAAAAGCAACAAAATAAAAAGAGCAAAAAGCATAATGTAAACCACCCTGACCTGAATGGCATGCCGAACGCTACAGTCCACATGTCTGGCAAGATTCTGGCTTCTGATATTGATAAATTTCTCAGACAGATACAATTAAATATCCACATCCTCCCCAGACCCTTGCCATACCGTTTGTGATTAAACTTAAAAGTTACAAAATTATTGTCTTACATAATGTTCATGTCATATTCGGGGATTATATTCAGCAGGACTGTTTGAAACTTATGCTTTATAAATATGCAGTTGTATGTCTTTATAGTTGAGTACATCTGCCTTATTTAAAAGTATACTGCATGCTATACTTTGTTTTTTCTTTTAGGACATTGTTTCTGACTACCCTTTTTAATGCAGTTGAGGCAAATGTGCACCATTATGGTATGTTCACATGGCCCATTTTCAGCGCTGAAAGTATTGTTTCTTTGTCAAAAATTCCACTAAATGTCCGAGGCAGATTTTCTGCTTCCTTTATTTTGTAACGGCTGGCACGTAAATCATTTGAAAAAAGTGACGTGTCAATTCTTTGTCGGCACTTACAGTACACGCTGAAAATATTGGAGTAAAATCAGCATCATCTGAACAACGACGCTGATTTTACATAGGAATCAATGGGAGGCATTTTACTAACATTTTTGACACTTATTTGTGGGATTTTTTGCATAATCCACCCAATAAAAAGCATCAAAATACGCTGTGTGAATTCTTAGGGTATGTTCATACTCATACGGCTGATTTTGATGCTGTTTTTGGAGCAGATTTCGGTCTATTTCCACTCCCAAAACAGCATCAAAAAAGCCTCCAAAACGCCCTCAGTTCATTTTCATTGGCTCCTATGTAAAACAGCATTATTGTTCACACACAACAAGGTTTTTCTGCGCATCTTTGGACACTGTTTTGGGCACTGAAAAAGAAGTGTCATGTCAATTCTTGAAGCGTTTTCAGTGCTGAAAATCTCTATAGGAATCAATCGAAAGCTTCAAAACCTCGTCCAAAACCTTAGCGCGTTTTTGATGCATTTTGAAAACCTCATCCAAAACATCACCCAAAACCTTGTCCAAAAACGTGTCAAAAACGTGTCGAGAAACGTGAATAAGACCTCTTCTGAAGAAGCATGTTTCAAGGAAGGTTTTGGGCACTGAAAAATCATCGTCAGAAACAGTGTCCAAATAAGCCGTGTGGACATACCCTTATAGTCTAGCCCCCTTATAGTCTAGCCCATTGTACACCAAAAATTGGCTGCATGTTGGTTAAATTGCCTGGCATATAAGCAGAATCAACAGGTAAAGCATAATGTGAACCTAGCAATTGTTGTAATTTCCAGTTTCAGAATTGTCTGGATTCAGTAAGACCAGTTTTTAAATTTAAACATATTGATAATTCCCAAACTTTTATTACCTTAGATAACAGTACAAAACAGCCTTTGGTCAGTGCTTTTATTAGTATTTTACAGCTATAAGGGTAAGTTTACACATTGGGTTTTTCTGATAGAAAAATACTTTTGGATTTTGATTTTGGCTGAGAATATTTCATTTATAGAGTTGGTTTTAGCTCTGACTTGGACACGGGTTATCTTCACACGAAGTTTTTCAGATCCGATCCGTTTTTTGATCCGTTTTTCTGACCCAAAACGGATTAAAAAACGTATCTAACAATGTGCAGTGTGATTTACATCACACACGCATCTCCGTTCAGACGAGTGATCGCTGCTACGTGTTTACTTGCGTCTTTTCAATGCGTTTTTTGGATCCGTTTTAAGAATTGACATGTCAATTCTACTTGCGTTTTAAGCAAGTGAAATCCCCACAGGAAACAATGGGGTGCGCTTTTGGAGCCCGAAAAACGGATCCAAAAGAGCAACATACTTTTGGGTACGTTTTGGATGTGCTTTTCATATGAAAAGCACATACGAAAAATGCATTGGATTAAAATTTGAAGTGTAATACACTAAATCGGCCACTATAGATCTCATTTGATCTAGAAGAACTGTTTGAACTTTAGTAACCTAATGACCCAATATAGGGAGCTAACAGCATTTTACATGTTTTTCAGATGAAGCCCAATAGAGGGCGCTTCCAGCATTTTACATGTGTTTAATCTTAAAAATCACTTTTTATATGGATTGAATTATATAAAAGCAGTTTTTTAGTATAGAACTGGTGTTTATAGACATTATAGAAGTTTTAACTAATAAATGTATTAATGTTTTAGATAAATAGTTTATTATAGAATGTTGAGTGAAGGGAAGATCTGAACATGCTTTAAAGAGAACCTGTCACATAGTTTATGCCCCACTTGTTGAGGGCAGCACAAGCTAGTGAAAGAACAGCTTTTTCCAGCGCTGTATCCCTTATTCTGTAAGATTCTGTAGTTTTCGAGTATTTAATGCTCAAATCTGCAGATTTGAGCCAGAAAAGGGTCGTTCAAAGAATCTGTTTTTTTCAAAGCCCGCCCACCTGAGGATAGCCCCGCCCACCTCAACTGATAAATCTATTACTTTGAATAGGTAGAAACATGTGAATAACTGTCAGTGGGGGGGGCTTGACTTTGGCGGGTGGGGCTAACACCTGCTCATGAATAAGATTTGAGGGGTAAATGCTCTAAAACTACAGTATCTTACATAATAAGGGACACAGTGCTGGGAACAGCAGGTCTGACACTGTTTTGTGCCGTCCTCAGCAAGGGCGGCATAACCTATGTGACAGGTTCCCTTTAACTCTATAGCTAGGTCTACACAGCACACAAATACCGTCAGATTTTCGGTGGATTCAGTATATTGAAAATCCGACGGTACACTGCGCTGCATAGAGAGCAATAAAAAATTTTTATTGTTGTAATTTTTTATTGTCGTGTTTGACTATTGGCTTGTTTCTGGTACTGCAACTTAGCCGAGTTGAGGGAATAGGGACTAAGCTGCAATATCAGAAACAAACATAGAGACAGATGTGGTGCTGTTAGGAGCACGTGTACATGTATTTCTAATCCTGGACAACTCTTTTAAGAATATAACAGACTTTTTAAAACATCTTCCAGGTTTGTTTGGTACTTAAAATACAGTAAAACAAGTAGAAAAAAATACACATTAAGGGTGGTAAGGGGCTCATGCCTCTTATTGCCTATTGAACCCCTTAACTGAATAGTTTTTGGCTGCAGTTAAAGAAAAAGGTGGAATTACCTTCTGCTCCTATTGAAACCAACTTTACTCCTTTGCTGGCAATAAAGTCCAAAGCATGGTTGACATTGGCAATCTTGTGGAAGCGCATTTTACCTCTGTCTGGCTTTGGCAGCCTTTCCCCTGTGGTAAGAAAAGGATAACAGTGCCATTTAGAAGTCACAATATGCCATGGAAAATATGGTTATATGCAGACCTTGGTTTTTTATACCATGCTGCCTATTTACTGTAGTATTGAAAAGTTTTATTCAGTAGAGGTAAAGGTGTTGTCCTAAGTTAGAAAAAAAAAACATAGCTGCGTAACAGCACTGCACCTATCCATAGATTGTGTGAGGTATTCAGCCCCATTCACTTCAAGAACAAGACCAACACAACCCAAAACAATGAAATAAAAGGCAGTAAACCTGAGATGACTTCAAGTAGGAGCATTAACTTCAGTCCATTTCTGAAATCCTCTTCAATGTTCTCAATCTCTGTGCCTGCTTTTCGTAAATGTGAATTACACCAAGCTGTAAATGTCTGTAGAAATATAGATAAAAAAATTGCAGTTTATAATAGTTTTATACGCCTGACCTGTAGAAGAACAAGTGTGCATATGACAAGAAATCCAGGCTGTGTGAATAAGCGTGTATATGCCTAGCCCTGGCTGTTTGTAGAAACAGACATACATATGTTCCTCATTTTACTAATGAACATGCATACTTCTAAGGCCATGTTCACACGGCTAATTTTGGGACGGATTTGTTCCCATATTCCACGCCGTACTGTGCGAAATAGGGACCAAATCCGTCCCAAAAATTACGGTAATCCATAGTTCTCATAGAGAACAATGGATTACGGCTCCTCTCCACGCTCACGGGGCGAGAAGTGACATGCACATTACCCCGGCGGAATCCGCGCTGTGGATAAAGAATGTCTAGGGGGCCGGTGAGCTGCCAGCCCCCCCGCCCCTCCCCCCTGCCGGGAACACGGCGTAATTGCGGGCGAACATGGCCTAAGGGTGCTTTCACACAGCGCAGTTTTGGTGCAGTTTTAATTTAGCTCCAAAGAAACATCCTTTATTACTAGCAGCTTCTTTCACTTATCTAAACTGTTTGGAAAGTGAGTGATCAATTAGTGTGTGTAATCCACAAGATTTCAAACACAGTAATTGATTACTTACTTGAAACACCTTACTGAACAACAACTAAAAAAAGTTTGCTGATAATATAAGCAGTTTAATCGGAGCGCAGTTAAAACTGCACCAAAACTGCGCTGTGTGAAAGCACCCTAAGGCTTAGTTCACATATCAGTATCTTGTATTAGTATTTGTAAGGTATAATGCATATTTTTGCACCTATTGAATGTTTTCGATCCATTCCTGGTTTTGACCTATAAATACTGATGCAAAGTACTGACCAAACTAGTGCTGTGTAAGGCTGGCCTACTTATCTAAATAAATGAGTTAACTTGACTCTGAGGGCCACATGTATGAAACTGTTTAGGCCTAAAACTCACTCTTTTGCCCATAGTAACCTATGGGCAAAAAAAGTGAGTTATAGGCCTAAACAGGTATGTAAGTATGCTCTGAAGTAACAAGTGTAGACCCAGTGCTGGATCTCCGGATAGGCATTTGTATACTTTACTCTTAGGGCCACATGTATGAACCTGTTTAGGTCTACACCTATGGGCAAAAAAGTGAGTTTTAGGCCTAAACAGGTTTGGTAAGTATGCTCTGAAGTAACAAGTGTAGACCCAGTGCTGGATCTCCGGATAGGCATTTGTATACTTTACTCTTAGGGCCACATGTATGAACCTGTTTAGGTCTACACCTATGGGCAAAAAAGTGAGTTTTAGACCTAAACAGGTTCATACATGTGGCCCTAAGTTCTGATCCTAGTTGTGTAGACAAGTAAGCATACACTTGACTCTGGATCTATAGCTGAATCTGAATGTGAACAAAAACCATAGATGCGGAATAAATCTGTGTAACACTTGCAGTGAATATCTGGATGAGCATGCGTACAACTGGCCCCGGGTGTCTGAATGAGCAAGCAAACAATTGGCCTCTAGTGTCTGGATGGAAAGCATCCTTGAGTGTCCTTGAGTGTGGGTGTCTGGATGAGCAAGCTTAAATTGGCTCTGGGTGTCTGGTTGAGGTGGCATACAAGTGGCTTTGGTTGTCTGGATGGAAAGCATGACCTTGGGTGTGGGTGTCTGGATGTGGAAACATGAATTTACCCTGGATAAGCAGGCATACAACTGGCCGTTGATGTCTGGATGAGCAAGCGTACAACTGGTTTTAGGTGTCTTGATGAGCAAGCATACAGTTGGTCCTTGGTGTCTGGAAGAGCAAGCGTACAACTTGCCCTGGTTGTCTGGATGAGCAAACACGTTGCCCTGGGTGTCTGGATGCGTACACATTCGTGGGCCGTCAATATATGTTTAAAACACTTTCTTTATTGTAATAACTCGTAAAAAACACATAAACATATTCTTCTATAAGACAGTTCAAGAGGGATACTTATGTTTTGTTGCGGAGCCAGGGCTCCGTTCAAGCACGAGTCCTATAACGCCAAGCTGTGTGCGACGTTTCGGGGAGAGAAAGGGGAGGGGCCTCCCTGAAACGTCGCACACGCCGACAGCTACCGCTCGGTCTCCGGGGGTCTCCTCGGGAAGCCCAAAAAGCGGGCATTGGATCGGGTTCCTATACACCTTGAATACCGGTGAATGGTGAATACCACACGGACGCACTAGATGGCATCATAACATCCGAAAAAGGATGTTGAAAACAGAGTGCCGTGCTTGGCGTTATAGAATATATGTTTACGTGTTTTTTACAAGTTGTTACAATAAAGAAAGTGTTTTAAACATATATTGTCGGCCCACGAATGTGATTGAATGGTTATATGCTGGTTTTGGAGACTTGCATGTGGTGCCGATAAGGGACATATTTGGACACAAGAAGTGGCATAATTATACAAAGTGTCTGGATGCGTAAACATAGAACTGGCTTTGGGTGTCTGGATGAGCGAGCTTCCAATTGGCCCTGGATGACTGAATTTGCAGGCAATCTTGAATGTCTAAGGCTATGTTCACACGGCTTAACTGCGGGACGTAACCACGCCCTGCAATTACGCCGTGTGGCCGGGGGCGGGGCGGGAGCGGGGGGGCGGCACTTCGCCGGCCCATAGACAATCATTGCTAGCAGGTCGTATACACCGCTAGAAAGTGACCTGTCAATTATCTCCCCCCTCGGCGTATTCGCCGAGCAAAGAGAGGAGACGTAATCCATAGTTCTCTATGAGAACTGTGGATTACCGTAATGACCAGGACGTTTTCAGCCCGTAATAGGCCCACTCCGGCGCGTAATTACGGACCGAAATACGTCTTGGTTTAAGCCGTGAACATGGCCTAAATGAGCAGGTGTACTTCAGATCCTGGATATGTGAATGATATGTGAACTATATCTGACTAAGTGTACTTCTGGTCTAATCAGTGTGAACTTGTGACTTTGATTGCAGACCCTGGAGTGAAGATTAAAGCTTTATATATTACTTTTGTTTTGGTTCCAATTGCAGACTTTTCTCAAATAAAACAAAAACTTTGTATGAGTTAATACTCTACTTGAATTTTTCTTCATGTCATATTTTTCCAAATGAACAACATACAACACCTATACATACAACCCTTCACGAAAAAAAGGAAGAATACAAAGTCCTGAATGCTTACAGTATTTTACTCACTTAAATAACAATGTAGATCTTAGAGTTGCATTTAGTTCTATGTAAAAAGTAGAACTGTGTACCTCCTGTTTACTGAAAATACCCATAAAGTCTTATAAATAGATGTGAACGTCCAAGCTGAGGGTATTACTCACAATGTTAAACCTACAAGACTGCACACAGAGCTTCCAACAGGATTTACTGTTCTGTATACTTAGTTACAGAATCTCTTCCAGCAAAGCGTACCAGGGATGGATACTTCTTAAAAGGGATGCACCGGTAGGCAAGCAAGTGGCTTTTAAATGCACGCAATGGGGCTGACTCACTGTATCTCGGAAGAGAATTAAAGTAACTATATAAGAAAAAAAACCTATTGCTAGTAGCAAAGTGCAATAAAAAGATTTTGTGCTACTAAATTTAAAAAACATTATTCACTACAACCAATCTCTAGCTCAATCTCTATCATATCACACTTCACTTGACAAGCCTATTGCTCTGGCAGAACATGATGTGTAAATACAATAATGCTAAATTAATAACAGGTGTCTATTAAATTATATGTTGCTGCTGACAGTTATGCTCAGTTAGGCCATGTCCCCACAGCATGGGTTTGCGGCTGGTTTTTCAGACGGTTTTCAAAACTGTCTGAAAAACTTTTCAATGGACTGCTATGGAAAACCCATGCAAAGGTCTCCATTGCACGGGTTTTCTGCCCGGTGATTTTTCAGACCGCTGGTGGTCTGAAAAACATAGAACATGTTCATTCTTCCGTCTGGTTTTTGAACAGAATTTATACATGTCTATGGGAAGGGGGAGGGCAAGTCGCAGAGAAAAGCCATCCCCCCACGGCCGTGTGCACGGCACGAAAACAGAACAAATACCGGTCGGATAAACTGACCGGTATTTGTCCTGTGCCGTGTGAACAGCCCCTTACAATGCTAGTATCGAGGAACCCGTAATTTTTTTTTGTTCTTTGTTTAATAACATTCCATGTCTTTGTTATTCCTCCTAGAAATGTATAATCAAATTAATTTGACAAATGGGTGTTACTAGTTGGGGGGAGGGTGGTGTCCCCATGCACTGTGACAGTGGCCAACCATTGCTGATAATGTCAGACTGTGTAAGGACACAGCTCTTTGACAACTGGAATAGTAAAACTTAGTTGTCAATTAAATCTATTAGGAATAACAGAGGAACAGCACAATGACAAACTCTAAGAAAACATTCTCCGGAATCATTATTTCATGGGGGAAACAAGTATCTACTAAAACAGACGTGTCAGAAAGGATAGCATGTCTTTTTTTTAAGTTGGCAATATACACCAGACAGGACAAGTGGTCAAACATCACAAACAGTAGGATAGTTCACCATTTCTTATATTGTATTTACAAACAGAAAAACATCTGAACACCATTCTACATAAAGGGTATGTTCACACGGCTTATTACAGTGCGTATAGTACGTGCCACAATCCGGCGTAATTCCAAAGCACAGGAGGCGAGGGGGGGGGGGGGGGGCGGCGGGTGCCGGCCTCATAGGTATGCATTGTCATCGGCGCATAATTGCCGCTAACAATTGACATGTCAATTCTCCCTCCTGCGCAGACAATACGAGCGTATTGGATGCGCGGGGAGATGATGTGTACTCCAGAGCTCTCTATGAGAGCTATGAATTACCGTAATTGCGGCACGCATTTCGCCGCATATAAAGTACAATACACGGCAATTTAAGCCGTGTGAACATACCCTTGTACACAGAAATCACGTTATTTACCTAGTCTCAATCCTGGGTCAAATTATCTTATTCCTATATAGGGTCACATCTTATTTTTCTTGTTTCAATCCGTGGTCACATTACTTATCATGCCCTGAAACTTGATCACATTATATATTTTATCTCAAACTAGTGACACAAATATTTTTTCTTGTCCCGGTTCAGGGTCCCATTATTTATTTTGCCCCAATACTGCGACACATATTAATCTTGTTTAAATCCTGGGTTAAATTATCTTGTCCCAATTTAGGGTGACATCTTAGATTTCTTGTCCTGTTCCTGGGTCACATTATTTATCTTGTTCCGGTCCAGGGTCACATTATTTATCTTGTTTTGAACCAGGAATCCAAATTTTTTTCTTGTCCTGATCCAGGTGTACAATATTTATCTTGTCCCAATTCTGGGTAACATTATTTACCTTCTCCCAATCTTGGGTTCCTTTTTTATTTTACCCCAATCCAGGATCACATTGTTTATCCTGTCAAATTCCTTGGTCACATTACTTATCTTGTCCCAATCCAAGATCACATTATTTATCTTATCCTGATCCAGGGTCAAATTGTTTATCTTGTTCTGTACCTTGGTTACATTATTTATATTTTCTCGATCCAGGGTCACATTATTAATTTTGTCCCAATCCTCGGTCACATTATTTATTTTGTCCCAATCCAGCATCACATTATTAATCTTTCTTAAATCCTGGGTCAAATTATCTTGCTCCAAATTAGGGTCACATCTTGTTTTTCTTGTCCCATTCCTGGGTCACCTTGCCCTGATCAGGGTCACATTATTTATTTTCTCCCAATCCTGGGTTACATTATTTATCTTGTTCCGATCCAGGGTCACATTATTTATCTTGTTCCGATCCAGGGTCACATTATTTATCTTGTTTCCAATCCAGGGTCACATTATTTATCTTGTTCCAATCCAGGGTCACATTATCTTGTTCCGATCCAGAGTCACATTATTTATCTTGTTCCCAATCCAGGGTCACATTATTTATCTTGTTCCAATCCAGGGTCCCATTATTTATCTTGTTCCGATCCAGGGTCACATTATTTATCTTGTTCCCAATCCAGGGTCACATTATCTTGTTCCGATCCAGGGTCACATTATTTATCTTGTTCCGATCCAGGGTCACATTATTTATCTTGTTCCGATCCAGGGTCACATTATTTATCTTGTTCCCAATCCAGGGTCACATTATGTATCTTGTTCCTAATCCAGGGTCACATTTTTTTATCTTGTTCCCAATCCAGGGTAACATTATTTATCTTGTTCTGATCCAGGGTCACATTATTTATCTTGTCCTGATCAAGGGTCACACTATCTATCTCGTCTCGATCGAGGGTCACACTATTTATCTTGTCCCGATTCTTGGTTACATTATTTATCTAGTCCTGATCCAGGGTCACATTATTTATCTAGTCCTGATCCAGGGTCACATTATTTATCTTGTCCTGATCCAGGGTCACATTATTTATCTTGTCCCGATTCTTGGTTACATTATTTATCTTGTCCAATCCTGGATTACAGCCTATGTTACAGTTGAGAGCTCTATTCACAATTTCGTTCTTCGCTAGGGAAACCAGTGGACAAGCTTGTTGATCTTTGCCAGCTTAGTTAAGCTCTTATAAATCTTTTAAATCTCATAAAATGTAAATCATTACAGCAATTTCTGTGCAAACATTTAGCCAACAAAGAATGCTGTAATATTTTCTATTAGAAGTCTATAGAACTGTAAATAAATCTTTAGACATACAGGCTATGACTTGGAATTAACACAAGCTAGTAAAGCAATGAATTTACAAAGCTGATTAAAAGATTTTAAAAAAACAACAAAAAAAATTTTAGTGGGCTGGGGGGGGGTCAAAAAATTAAAAATAGAAGATTTACCTTTCCAACGTGCTCTGTTCCAGTGCTTATCTATGGCTCAGTCAGCAAGCCATCACAGGTTTACTAGGAACAGTAGTGGCTTCACAACATTGGCCACACAACCACCACTTGGCAGGAATCCTGCCCGTTTTATGTGAGCGATAGGACTCACCGACAAAATGGTGCCACTGGTCTACCAATCACCAGCTTCTTACATGACTGTCTACGTTAGCCCCTACTACTCAAGTATCAATTTTAAAAAATATAGACTAAAACAAATCACTAATACACTATTAAAATACCCCAAATCTGAAAACATATAATTGTTTATACGTGGTTTTTCCAGGCCTATTAAGATAGTGATCCTGGTGTCTTCTTGATATTCCCTCTAAAGCGATAAGGTGCTTCCACATTGTATCTACTTATTAAAATATAGATGGATATTTATATATAGATATCCAGGGGAAGGACACCCTTAAAGGGAAGGACACCAGGATTATTATCTTATTGTGCCTGGAGAAAAAAATATAGACAACTATATATGTCTATACACATATATTAGTAGAAACCCTGCCCCAGGATAGTGATAGAAACTGCATCCACTTAAATAGGTTTTACCACGAAGTAATATGCGTTGCACAGGTCGCTCTCAGCTAGCTTCGAGATGACCATGCACGAGAATGAGGAAGTTGGTGCTTGTGGGCACCCCATTCTCTTCTTTGGGAGCTCCTGAATATAGCTGAGTGAGTGTGCTTGGCTATATTTGGGAGCTCCCATAGAAAGTAAATGGAGAAAATTGCCTCCAGAGCCGCCCTCCTTATTTTCATGTATGGTTGGCTTGTAGTTAGCATATTACTTCATGGTAAAAACCCCTTTAAGGGCAATCAATATATATTATCTGCAATATATACATATCACATACTTTTAGGTTGATATATATTTGGACATTGACATAAATTTAGTTTTTTAACCTGTTTAATGAAACATATTCAAGTCAACTTTCATTGGATGAAGGGTTTAGGAGTTTCAGATCCCTAACATGTGCCACCCTGTTTTTAAAGGGACCTTAAATAATTGGACAATTTATTTAAAGGCTGTTTCATGGGCAGGTTTAGGCAATTCCTTTGTTATGTCATTCTCGATTAAGCAGATAAAATGCCTGGAGTTGATTTGAGGTGTGGTTCTTGCATTTGGAAGATTTTGCTGTGAAAAAAAGCATGCGGTCAAAAGAGCTCTCCATGCTGGTGAAACAAGCCATTCTTAAAGGGGATGTATCGCTTCATCAGTTCAGCTGTTTTTTTGAAGCTTGATTCTCTCAGTTCCTGAAATCCAGGGGCGTTTCTTCCACTCCCAGCTGGGTGTTTCTTAACTGAAGGGGGGTGAAATCATCCCCCCCTTCACTGTTTTTGCTCGCTGATGAGTCAGGGTTTACCCCCCAGCCTCGCAGACTGTGACCACATGTCACTGTCCACCCTATGCAGTCTTATTTTGTAAGAGATGTTTACATACCACAGCCCTGCATTCAGTCTTCTATGATCTCAGAGCACTGATCTCTTCTCCTCTCACAGCTGGAGGTTTGTTACAGTTGAATCCAGTCTTCTATGAACTGATCCAGAGCACAGATCCATCTCCCTTCTATGTTTACACAAGGCACCGAGGCACAATTTTCCTGTTTTCTGATTATAGAAGCAGCTTCAATGTCACTGAGGAGCTGCTAGCTGTATATAGTGAAATTGTTGCCGGCCCCTTACACGCAGAAGCATTAGGCACAATTCTGCTGTTTTCTGATTATAGAAGCAGCTTCAGTGTCACTGAGGAGCTGCTAGCTGTATATAGTGAAATTGTTGCCGGCCCCTTATTCTGAGTGAGAGAGGCAGGAACGCACGGTCCCGTGAATATGACTGGGGGGCCGAACAGAATGTAAATTAGTAGAGCCGTCAGCAAATGAAATGAGGTGGGATCAGACCGACACTGGGGAACAGTGTTTACAGAAAACAAGTAAAAACAAGAAAATAAGACAGCTTTGCAAATGACATCCAATTGCAAAGTTGCTTATTTTCACTGTCCCCTTAGGCCTCGTTCACACGGCTTATTTGGGCACGGATTGGCGCCGTACTCCGCGCCGGATTTGCGCTTCGGTACGGCGCCAATCCGTCCCTGTCATTACGGTAATCCACTGCTCTCATAGAGAACAGTGGAATCCGTCGCTCCTCCCCACTCGGCAAATCCGCCGCGGGGGGAGAAAGTGACATGCACATTATTTACGGCGCTGACGCGCCGTAAACAATGCAATGTCTATGGGTCCGGGAGCGGCGCCCCCGCCGCGCTCCGGCCCCCGCCCCTGTCCCGCCCCTTAGTCACGGCGGATTTGTCGGGAATAAGCCGTGTGAACACGGCCTTATTCTGAAGACCATATAATGAAATGATACAACCCCTTTAAGCTGCGAAAACAGAAAAAAACCCATCTGAAAAATTGCTACAATATTAGGAGTGGCAAAATCTACAGTTTGGTACAACTGAGAAAGAAAGCACTGATTAACTCATCAATGCAAAAAGACCTGGACGCCCACGGAAGACAACAGTGGTAGATGATCGCAGGTTCCAAGAGAAACCCCTTCACAGCAGCCAACCAAGTGAACAACACTCTCCAGGATGTGGTATTATCAATATCCAAATCTACCACAAAGAGAAGATGGAAGGGTTCACTGCACGGTGCAAGCCACTCATAAGCCTCAAGAATAAAAAAGCTAGATTGAATTTTTCTAAAAAATAAACATCTAAAAAAGCCAGCACAGTTCTGGAAGAACATTCTTTCGACACATAATACCAATATCAACCTCTACCAGAATGATGGAAAGAAATATGGCGAAGGTGTGGCACAGCTCCTGATCCAAAGCATACCACATCATCTGTAATACATGGAGGAGGCAGTGTGATGGCTTGGCAAGCATGACTGCCAGTGGCACTGGGTCACTAGTGTTTATTGATGATGTGACACAGGACAGAAGCAGACTAATTAATTTTGAGGTATTCAGAGACCTACTGTGTGCTCAGATCCAGCCAAATGCAGCCAACTGATTGGTCAGCATTTCATACTACAGATGAAAAATAACCCAAAACAAAGCCAAAGCAACCCAAGCAAAGAAGTGGAATATTTTTCAATGGACAAGTCGGTCTCCTGATTTCAACCCAATTGAGCAGCATTTCACTTGTTAAAGGCTACATGTAAGATAGAAAATCCCACAAACAATCAGAAACTGCTGCAGTAAAGGCCTTGCAGAGTATTAAAAAGGAAGAAACATGGCATCTGGTGATGTCCATGAGTTCAAGACTTCAGGCAGTTATTGCCAAAAAAGGGTTTTCAACCAAGTTTTAGAAATTAACATTTTATTTACAATGATTTAATTTGTCCAATTACTTTTGAGCCTCTTAAATGAAGGGATTGTGTTTAAAAAACACTTTAGTTCCTCACATTTTATGCAATCAAATCATTCAACCCCCTGAATTAAAGCTGAAAGTCTGAACTTTGACTGCATCTGAATTGTTTTGTTCAAAATTCATTGTGGTAATGTACAGAACCAAAATTAGATAAATGTTGTGTCTGTCCAAATATGTATAGACCTAACTGTACATCTATATGCATCCAGAACACTGCTGAGCACAAGATACATAGCACAGTGGAGTGAGTTTGTGTGACCCAACTTCTGGCCCCCCGTCCCTCCCCGCTTGACACTGCCCACAGGAGGCACTGACTGTGAGTGTAGCAGGAAATGCTCTCTGCTACACTGGTGAGTGGCTCACATGGCATTGTTCTACCTCAACCCCCACTGCAATGAGCGGGCCACATTGTCTTCTTCAGTATTAGATATTAACAATAAGGTGTCAAGTCCCCATGTACATATAAATTCCTTAGAATGTCATGTAGTCATCCAAACCCATGGCGACAGTTTTTTCATTACAAACCCACATATTCTTCAATAAAATGCCTAAATTATTAAGTGGGTTTTTCAAAATCATACGTGTAAGCAACCCCTTTTCTTCTTAGGACAACAGATGAATTGAATACTGCTGCATGTAAACATCAAAAGTAAAAGGTGTTTGTATCCAGCAACCAGGGAGAGAAATCCATTAAAATCCACAATTTATTTTAAATTCAATAAAAATAAAGAATGATCAGTCTTTCATCGTCTTACTGACGCATTTCAAGCCACTCAGAGCTAGATCGACTCCTTATGTATCAGTTACATGATGGAAGACTGATTATGCTTTGTTACTTTTTAATGTATTTGAAATAAAGTTTGGATTTTGATGATGATGATTTTGCAGAAGCACAGAGGAATAAGCTGCGGCCAAGACTTTCCTTGCTGCAGCTGTGTGACACATTGTATAGACTTAGGTCCAATTCCCACCTGCCTTGTTACTTCCATTTTTCTGTTTTGTCAAATAAACAGAACACTGAAAATAATGGAGGTGCCAGATCCATTGCCTGATGGACACATATGCCACCTGACAGACCCCATTGACTATAATGGGGTTTGCAGAGTCTTCGTCAAGGGGTCAGTCCTTTTGATGGAACAGATAGGGAATCTTCCATAATTTTTTACAGAATCTGTGACGGAGGCTCCCAAGAGAATCTACAACGTCGATGCAAACTGAGCTTAAGGGGGGAACCATGTACAAACTTGAATGTTATTAAAGTAGTTCATGGGGCAACAATATATTTAGTAAGTGCCAAAGGGAGGATGAGGATTTTATTGCAAACATGAAATTGAAAAGCCCTTTTATTCTTAATAACAGGTTCTAGAGGAAAGTTATAAGTATCCCGGGGACTCAATATAAAGAACTTGTAGTAGCAGACAGATCTGCTGCCTTCTCATATCTCTAGGATTCTAATGTGAGTATAATGTAACCCATCAGTCATCGTTTGAATGTACTGGTAGAAAGGTTCTTTAACAGAATACATTGTGAGGTCAAGTTACTTATAGAGATAGGTAACATCTGATATTCCTAAAACAAAGAATTTGATAGGAATATGTCTGGATTACCGCAGACCTTACAAACTGTAGTTATAATTAGCAATCTCATCCATTGTAATCCTGCAGACTTCATCATTTGCTAGCAGCATCTGTTGACAGATTTCATACCATGCATATCAGCGGAATGGCAACAGTCTAGAGTCTGCTGCCCACAATAGCTGCAAAGGCAGTCTTATGTCTCTCCACTTCCAAGAGATTGTCTCATAGGACATTCATGTCTGTAGCCTGCCAGGAAAGGCTGATCAGTGGAGCTGTTTAATGTGATAAATGGGAACTGCCAGCAGAATCCATTTCAAACATACACACGTTGCTTTTGAAATCTATCTATCCCTATATATAGATAGTGTCCTAATCCATACTGTCAATCTGACATTTTGTTCTATAACAACTAGCAAATAAAAGACACAAAATAGTCTAAAGTCCTGGTGAAATATAAAAGCCCAGTCCCAACGATGTGCCCACTAATCCATAAAAAAATCACACAACAAAATATGGCAGAATTTGTGGAATTAACACAGTATACATACAAGAAACCATGCTAAGTGCAACCGTGTGCTTTCAAATCCTACTTTACTCAACAGCCAATAGTGTCTATCTCAGTTTCACATCAATAAGTTAGGTACAACTGCCCCCCATGGTAGATGCTGGTTGTCTGAACCAATCTTAATGACCATTAAGGACTGTCTCAATGCAGTTCTTCATAGTCTATGTCCCCCACTGATGAAGTGCCCTGCTATTCATACTCCGGTACTGCGATTAT
Source organism: Phyllomedusa bahiana (assembly GCA_025379985.1). Taxonomy (NCBI): domain Eukaryota; kingdom Metazoa; phylum Chordata; class Amphibia; order Anura; family Hylidae; genus Phyllomedusa; species Phyllomedusa bahiana. The sequence continues at coordinate 237,774 of JAODAL010000888.1, forward strand.
GCCATGGACTTTCAGTCTTTTAGTCTGTGGGTATGTGCTAGATATTACAAAATTTGGCTATGTGTATTAATCCATTATTACTTTTTATTTTAAAGCTCTGTAAATTACATGGGATTGTACATATGAAAAATTGGTTTAAGTGAAGCACAAATAAAATAAACTGAATGAACTTAATAAGTGCAAATTAGTAGAGGAGGGAGAGAGAACCCTGCTTGTGAGGGCGTTTTTAATCTACAATGAAAGGGGAAAGGGAGACAGTAGGCGATGGTGGAAGGTGTTCATATGTTAGTGAGGTTTCAGCTGGTTATTGTAGGTAAGGGGAGGGACAGGAGAGAAGAAGAAACTCCCGCAGAGCCCCTGGCATAGAAAGGTAGAGAGCACAAGTCGTGTGCAGTAGTTGTTGGGTTGGCCCTCCTCTACTGGGACCCTAAGATTAACCCTACTTGTGGGCCCCAGGAATCAACTATACTGGTGGATCCCAAGAATTTACTTCACTGAGGGACACTAACGAGTCACATCACAGCATGGAGGGAAAATGGCACATTGGGCACAATTTGTCCATTTTCACTGTGTACTCACTTTTGTTGCCAGTAGTTTAGAAATTGATGGCTGTATGCCGAGTTATTTTGAAGACACACCAAATTTACACTGTTATACAAGCTGTACACTGACTACTTTACATTGTATCCAAGTGTCATATCTTTAGTGATGTCCAATGAAAAGATATAATGCAAAATTTACAAAAATGTGAGTGTACTCACTTTTGTGAGATACTGTATTTTCAGAACTAAGGTTTCTCATTTCAGAATTAAATACAGAATACTTCTGTAATATATCTTTGGGAATTTCATGTTACTCATGACTTATTACTCGCTACTCATGACTGTTACTCATGACAACTGCAATACAGTAATAAGAATGAGATTAAATTCTATCAAGATATGGAAGGGAAACATTTCAGTGTATGATTGGTGTGAATCAAATATTCTATTGATCATGAAAACAGAAAAGTCAGTAATTTTCATTACCCATTATCTATGAGGCTGACCTAAAATTACTAGATATGACATCAGTACCCCAAAGTATGGTATACTTTTTGAGGGTATTTTCAATTTCAATCGCTATTTAAGTACTTTCCTGTCTGTCCGCTGTCTCTGACATCATGTCCTCTCTCTATCTCCAACTAAACCTCACCAAAACCGAACTTCTTGTTTTTCCCCCATCTACTAACCAACCCCCATCTGCTATTTCTCTCTCAGTGTGTGGCATCACTATAACTCCTAGGCAGCAGGCCCGCTGTCTTGGGGTTATTTTAGACTCTGATCTGACCTTCACCTCACATATCCAATCCCTTGCCCGCTTCTGTCACTTGCACCTCAAGAACATCTCCAGAATCTGTCCTTTTCTCACTGTGGAAACAACCGAAACCCTCATTGTTGCTCTTATTTATTCTCGTCTTGACTACTGTAACTCCTTGCTTATCGGTCTCCCTCTCTGTAAACTCTCCCCTCTCCAATCTATCCTGAATGCAGCAGCCAGGCTTGTCTTTCTTTCCAGCTGTTATACTGATGCCTCTACCCTCTGTCACTCGCTGCACTGGTTGCCCATCCAGTATAGAATACAGCATAAACTCATCACTTTCACCCATAAAGCTCTCCACAGTGCTGCACCCCCATACATCTCCTCCCTCATCTCTGTCTACCACCCTGCCCGCTCTCTCCGCTCAGCTACGGACATCAAACTACAGACTACAATCATCCGAACCTCCCATACCCGTCTTCAAGATTTTGCACGTGCTGCACCCATTCTCTGGAACATCCTGCCACGTACCATCAGGCACAATCCCAGCCTTCGTAGTTTTAAGAGTGTCCTGAAAACACATCTTCTCAGGCAGGCCTACCAAAACCACTAATTGCTAGCCCCCACCTTCTATCACACAAATTTCTGTCACTCCCTACACTAGGGCACTCACAGGTACTTATCTGTATATAGATGTACACTCATGGTGGCAGGTTCACCAAATTTTTATGTAAACCTCCCCATATTTATAAAACATGGCTGGGCCATTGTAAATTTAGCACTTCTCCCCCTTTGTTTCCCCCAGACACCCTGTTAGATTGTAAGCTCTTGCGAGCAGGGCCTCACACCTTGTGCCTCACCTGTAAGTAGCTTTCACTGTGTAATGTCTGTCTTTTGTCTGTAATTATACCCTCTACATTGTAAAGTGCTGCGAAATTTGTTGGCGCTATATAAATAAAGATTATTATTATTATTTCCTGCATCACTACAAGTGACACCATTCAACATTTACTCCGTAAGAATATAAGACAATAAAAAGTATGAAGATTTTCCCCACAACAACATGAAACAAAATACAGGGTTAAAAGTCCCAGGACACCCTTATATTTCCAAAACGAAAAGGAAAATGACATATCTGAATACCTCAGCAAGTAATGTCTGAGGGGGCCTATCTTTTAGCCTATGTCTGCAACAAGACCACCATCTTGAAAACCACCATTTTGGGTCAAAGACAAGTTTTTCCAATGGGAAGGTAGTCTTCAATCCGACTTGCAATATCTCTTGTGGTTCAAAAGTTATTAAAAGAGAAAATTGCAACAACAACAATAGCTTTTTGACCTGTTGAATGTGTTGTCCCTGATGCTGAACAAAGAGCTGAAACTGCTGGATCCAATTGTTATGAACCCGCATGAGAAATTTCTGTGTTGATAACTTTTGCACCACAACAGATATTTCAAGTCTGATTGTGGCAATCTATTTCTGAGACAATTCTGGTCTTCCTTGATATGCTACATGACCACCTTCCCATTGGAAAAATTTGTCCTTGATCCAATATAACAGCTTTCAAAATGGCGGTCATGTTCTGGACATAGTCTAAAAGAGAGGCCCCCCTTCACCCATTACTGGCTGGGGTATTCATATAAGTAATTTCAATTTTTATTTCTAAAATAAAAGGGTGTTCGACTCACACGAAAGCTAAGCGGTCATTAGGTCAGAAGCTGCCATTCTCCTCTTTGCATATGTAGAAGGACATATCTTACACATAAGTAATATTTTAGTTATTCTGTGGTAAATCTGTGTCAAGATAATAAAATTCGTATTATCTAGAAAATATTAATGTCTTACTACAATGCTTCTCTAAATAAAAAAATGAAATAAAAAAGTGTGCACTTTATGGCTATAATAAGCGAATAAAGATAAAGTCACGTTGATCAACTATATAATCCCTAGAATCTGCAATACAGTGTTTGGGTGCGAGAAAACCTGCTAGTATAAAGAAGCATATTTTATAGGCCATACCTTCCAATTCTGGATTACCTTGCATTACATTAAGCGTTAGCTCATGCCATGCCATTAATCCCCTGCTGACAGGCAGATCTAACAGTTTGTAATCTTACAGATTTATTAATCTATGAACCTATAAAGGATAGTGATACATACCTTTCTTTAACTGGTAGTTATATACTTGTTTATGTAATACATAGTCAAGTTATGTTACACTTTACACATGGTATTTGTTTTATGGCAGGTCAATCAGACATATCCTAAAAGGGTAACCAGTGAGGTCAAGCTGCTAGAACTACTTGCAATCCTGAGAACAAGAGGGGGGAAAGTTAAAGAGTTCTTGAAGGCTTCTGTAATTTGGATTCCCCACACAACTACTTTACCTCTCCCATGAGCATTAGATGCTGCAACCCCCTGTTGTACAGTTTTTCTCACTATCTGACATGAAATCAGAATAAACCTTACCTGTTTTAGGTCAATTAGGATTACCAAAATGATTTATATTTGCCAAATGCCAGAATAATGAGAGAGAGGGGATTTTTAAGGAATTTTTATTACTTTCTGCAAAGTCAAAAGTTTACATTCATTACGATTGCTATGCCTTTAAACTATTTGAGACAGCTCATAGGATGAGGTCATGTCTTTGGAAGCTTCTGATGTGGATAAATTTTAAAGCGCACCAGAAACACACTGCTTCTGTGTGTAACATCATGGAGAAGTCTAAAGAAATCAGACAAGCTTTCAGGAAGAGAACTGTAGACTTCCACAAGTCGGGTTCATACTTGGGTGCAATTTCCAGATACCTGAAGATGGCTCGTCCATCTGTACAAACAATTATATGCAAGTACAAACAAGATGGGAATGTCCAGCCATCATACCGCTCAGGAAGGAGACGGGTTCTGTGTTTCAGAGACGAACGTGCTTTGGTCCGACATGTGCCTATCAACCCAAGAACAAAAGCAAAAGACCTTGTGAAAATGCTGGCGGAAGCTGGTAAGATTGTGTCATTATCTACAGATGAACAAGTACTGTATCAACATGGGCTGAAAGGCCACTCTGCCAGGAAGAAGCCTTTACTCCAAAAGAAACATATAAAAGCCAGCCTCATGTTTGCAAATGCACACAAGAACAAAGAGCTACATTTTTGGAGACCTGTCCTATGGTCTGACAAAACTAAATTGAACTGTTTGGCCATAATGACCATCGTTACAGTTGGAGGAAAAAGGGAGGAGCTTAGAAGCCTAAGAACACCATCACAACTGTGAAACACAGGGGTGGCAGCATCATGTTGTGGGGGGTTTTTGATGCAGGAAGGACTGATGCACTTCACAAAATAGATGTCATCATGAGGAAAGAACATTATGTGGAAATATTGAAGCAACATCTCAAGACATCAGCCAGGAAGTTAAAGCTTGGGCGGAAATGGGTCTTCCAAATGGACAATGACCTGAAGTTACTGCCAAACTGGTTACCAAGTGGCTTAAGGATAATCAAGTCAATGTTTTGGAGTGGCCATCAAAAAACCCTGATCTCAATCCTTTTGAAAATGTATAAACACAGCTGAAAAAGGCAACCTACAACCTACAAACATGGCTCAGTAACACCAGTTCTGTCAGGAGGAATGGGCCAAAATGCCTATCAACTATTCTGAGAAGCTTGTGGAAGGATATCCAGAATGTTTGACCCAAGTCATACAGTTGAAGGGCAAGGCTACCAAATACTAAGGAAATTAATGTAAACTTTTGACTTTGTAGAAAGTAATAAAAATGCCTTATTATTCTGATTTCAGCTGTAAGTGCTTTCTAGGAACAAACATATGAGTAGGGTATACATGCACATTAGAAATGTTGTAATTTATTAAATGCTTTATTTAAAGTGGTTGTCTCAGTATAGACATTGACGGCACACCGATATGACCCACACCTGTCTTGGGAATGAGCCCAGAAACCTCTCCGTTTTGAATGGAGAGGTGGTTAGGAATCTTTCATAGAAAACAATGGTAGTTCCAAATACAGCCAGAGATGGGACCCACACCTACAGTATCAGACACTGATGACATATCCTATCAATTTGCCATCAATGTCTATAGTGAGATAACCCCCTTTATTTCTCGATTCCTTTTACTGGTGTAACGTATGCTTGTATGTCGTATGGAGCAAAAGCTGAGTACAATGAAGCACAAGTAAATCTTCCATAGAGAGATGAGGGGGTTTCTTCATACATATGAACAACAGCAAAAACTGTTCTTGGTGTGAGAGGCTGGATGGTTATATCTTCTTTGACGACTATTCTTTTTCCCCTTCTACTCTTCTGTTGTTAGTCAATATAAGCCATGGTGGTTCTCTATGAGATTGTTTGGAGAATGTTTTGGAGATCATGTAAGCTGCTAAGGGATGCTTTTCATAAGATGGAAAAAATAAACTTAGACTAGACATACAGTGGAAACGTAATACTTAAATAACCAGACGGGGAAAACCAAATGGAATAGTAATATATTTTTGTATTCTTTAGCTTCAGCATAGTAATTTTATTGTCGCTCAAGCCAAATGTTTCATTTTCAGTGAAGCAGTGAAATCAGCATTTTTGTAGTGCTCGCCCATTCAGTTGCTTTATTTCAATCCACAGTGCATTATGATACATAGAATAAGGGCTTGGGGGTCTCGCTGACACAAAAAAATAGAATACGAAAAAATCTTATGCATTCCAACATGATGCCAATGAAACACTTATCTTATTTCGCAAATAAAAAGTCGTTAAATGGTTCCACTGACAAAAAAATAACAAAGTTATCGCTCTTAAAGTATTGTAAAATGATAACACTTTTTTTAAGTGGTGATTATGATTTATGATTCAAGGAAGATCCTGTAATATAAAGGTGTTGGAGTGGTCTGTAAAAAGAGTGGCAAACTCAGGGTCAGACTAAGGCGCCAACAAGTCTAGCTACCCCATTGGGGGTCTTGGTTACATTTAGCTCTGCATAGAGGGTCCCCCTGTGTTGAAGTGTACCCAGCATTTCATAATGAAATCATTAGAATGAAGGCATATGAGCCTCTCAATGTATTTTGTAAAGGAACTCTGCTCTGTTTCTTTACAAACTTTGATTCCCCACACAACACAAAAATGGGAAGACTACTTTAACCACTATTGGCCTTAATTCATATACAGCTGAAAGATATTACCCGACTGACAATAGGGCACATTCAGGGCTGGGAAGACGAATAGGCACCACTTCATCCCAGTCAGAAAAGGGGGCGTAAGGAGGTATGGAGTGGAATGAATTTTCCATTGGGGGGTGCTGTATGCCTTATTTGCCTAGGGCACCAGAATACCTTGTCCCAGTCCTGGGCACGTTAGCTATGGCAATTTGTGCCAAATTGCTAGTGTACATGCTTACATCATATTTATTTCATGTTTTAGACATGTGTGTGGCATTGCAGAAAGGGGCATGGTTTCATTGAAAGTGGTGTGGCGTAATATGTGACAATGTGCACCTAAAAAAGCACCAACATTTTGGCATAAATATTAGCACACACTATGCCAACTAATAAGTGGTGTATAATTAGACAATAGTGTCTAAATATGTGCCAGATTTAGTGATAAATCTAGAGCATTTTTCTCATCTAAGTTTACACTAAGTATTATACAGTTTTAATATCTAATGTCTAATATAATATTTAATATCTCTGTGGGCTGAAAATCAAATGGAAAAACATGGGCCACCCCCCAAAAAAATTCAGTCACTGTAACTACATGCTATTCAGCAGAGGAGTAATTTGAGCCCCAAGCTACCGAGCTCAAATGCACAATCTGTAATATTGTCCCCACTTAACTGCTTTCTACTTGTGTGGCAGAGGAAGATTTGGGCCCCCTCAGGCACCAGGGCCTAGGTGCAACTGCCACCTCTGTACCCCTTATATCTACACCCATGAGGGAACCCCTTCTGTTAATTTACAGTTTCCCACAACCCTATGTTGGTATTTCAAAACAATTCATAGTACGTACTCTTCTACAGCATCTTTCTACCCTGACTTCCAAATCACCTAATGAATATTTTTTAGCAGCTTTGGCAGGTCAAATATATTGGGTATCTTAGACCACAATTTGGGGCATTGTCAGCTACCATACACTGGAACAGCTTACAATTCAGACTGATAATATACAAACAGTCCCTGACCTACACCCTTCCGACTTACATCTGTCCCCTAGTTACAAACGAAGACTTATGGGGCATGCTGCCACTTGTAGTTCCATGTTCCACAGCAGATAATAGCTGTAGAACAACAAGTTCCAACATTCCACATCATCATAGGTGAAAATGAGGTGAAATCTTCTTAACAGGTGCACAGACAGCAAAACAAATGTAAAAACCCTTTCCTGCACGATTCAAAACTAAATAAACCTTCTGTGCTGGAGTTCCATTTAATAAATATACCTGTTGCGACTTACATACAAATTCAACTTAAGAACAAACCTACAGTCCATATCCTGTTCGTAACCCGGGGACTGCCTGTATAGTACTATGCAAAAGTTTTATGCAAGTATGGAAAAATGCTGCAATGTAAGAATGCTTTCAAAACTTAAAAGTGTTCATAGTTCATTTTTATCAGTTAACAAAATGCTAAGTGAATGAAAATAATAGAAATCAAATTGAATCTCTATTTGGTGTGACCACCCTTTCCTTTCAAAATAAGAAATGATGACATGGCTTCCATAGATCTCAATATCATGGAGTCAATCTGGGAGTAAATGAAGATACAGAAGTATTTGTCTACATTCACAGAAGACCGGTGGCTGCTTCTCCAAGATGTTTGGATCCTCTAAACACACACACACACACACACACACACATTCCCAAAGACCATTGAAATGATAGGTGGAAATGAAAAAAAACTACTATGCCATCATTTTTGGCAGTTTCGTTTTTATAGAGTTTAATATGCCATATTATAGCAATAAATGGCATGCTATCTTTATTCTGTGGGTCAGTATGATTCTGAATTGTTTTTCCAGCTTTCATTTCCATTTTCTTAGACTAATAAAGTTTTTATGTTTCCATCTATGGACCTATGTGTGGACTTGCTTATTCTGGACAGAAGTATGGTTTTCATTGGTATAATGTTTGGATACCTGTGACTGTTTATCACCTTTTTATTCCATTTTTAGCATGTAGGATAAATAATGTTGACATTGACAGACAGGATTTTTCCCAGTTATGTTTATTTTTAATTGCTTTCCTGACCCTGTTTAGAACAACATCCCTCAACAAAGTCCTTCAAAACCTGTGTATCTAAAGGAACTTATGCCATTTTGAAGGGTGGTCACATCAAATACTGATTTGACTTTGATTTCCCTTTTATTCATTCACTTTGCATTAGATTAAATGCTAAAATTCAACTATTAACACTTCTATCATTTTCACTTTGTAGCATTTTTCCACACCTGCTTAATACTTTTCCACAGTACTGTAGATAAGGTAACTGTGAAACTATAAGAATGATATGAATATGATGTCCTAAGAAACAGATGTAAGATTTTAAATAACCCAGTATCTAGTTCATCCACTAAATACATAGTGTAAACTGATAGCTTGGAAAAGACAGTGTCATAGATGAATATATTTCACTGATGTCGCAACTTGAGAATACACGTCTACTGTGCAAATGTAGGTTGAGACTATCTGCAAGGTTGTGTTGTAAAAATGAACATGTAATTCTACGTTAGCTGGGGCAGCACAGGTTCAATGATCTCAGGTGTGTAGAGTTATTTTGTGTGTAGCAATATACTTGGCAATTCCTATTAAACACGCTCGCTTTCATGTACAGTTAGCAATTAGATAATAATGTGAATACAATATGTATGACATATAACAAATTTGGATTCTGTAGACTGACCTTTCGTTGCTGCTTTTCCCATGCTGGATCTAAGAGCATGTCTCGGTCCCATTCATCTTCTTGGTTCATGTACACATTCTCTTCATACGTATAGCTGTACATGTCGTTGGTCATTACTCGGGTCATGCTCCTTGTAAATAAACTTGATAATGAGAACCAGAGTAGTTCTTTTTTCAGGTGGCAGCTTTGTTGGTAGGTGAAGCTGTGATGCTGCTGGAGTTAATGAGATGACCTTTGTTAACCTTCACGCAGAGCTCAGCCTCATCAGCTTCTGTCCTGGACACCCCTGTGCCTGGTATCCCAGTGAGGCTCTGGCTAGGCAGCTGTCTATTATCCCTCGAGGTCACGTGACAGGCCTCTTAATAATGCCAGATATGAAAGCACTCCTACTGCAGGCTATTTTAGAACCTGAATTTATCACTCTAATATCTGAAAACAATTCACTGCTCGCACAATGGAAGCCTTCCAGAGTCACGATAATCACTCAGTGGCTCATGTGTGCCAACTGTAATAACTTAACCCTGTCCTACAGTCCAATATCAGATCACCTTAATCCATATTATTCCATGCTGCCAGCACAATTTATAGAAGCACTGTACTGATGGGCATTCCTAGAAATAGCATATATTGTTTCTTTTAAAGGAGCACACTTTAAACACAATTTTAATTACTTTCATCTTAGGGGCTGAAAGATAAAATTAAAAACACTGTTCTTAAGCTGCTCCCCTTTCCCAAAATATATTACAATGTCAGTGCTCTTGGAATTTTTAGTGTAAGGTTTGCACTTTTGCTGACGTGGTTCCCTTTAATAGAAGACATGCGCAGACCAAAGTTCTCTGAATCATCAATTGACTGAACCTTTACATACAATGTGTCATGATCATGCCCGGCAGATCCCCAGCTTTGGACTCTAGTCGTCGGCCACGGCCGTTGCGACGTAAACCATGGTTTATGACATAACGCGTTGAATTTATCTTACTGTGGGAACTCGGTTCTACTTCTCTACTTGCTTAATTGATTCTTGGCCAAAGCCCGTGGCCAGGAATCCTCCAGCACTCTTTTAGTTAATCTGTTTCTTGTGGATTGACGGTTTCGTAACCCAATCTGGTTTTGTGTTTGTTCCACCTATCACCTCTCTTCTGTTTTTCCTGGTTCCCTATTTAAGGATTCCTTTGCCTCTCAGCTTTGCCTGCTATACTGGTCTTCTTGTTTCCTGTAGCTAGCCTTCTTCCTTGCCCATAACTGTTATCTGACTTTTGGCTTTGCTTCTGACTTCTCTTCTGTCTTCCGCTTTTGTACCGTGTCTCCCGACAGTTGCCGAATTTGCTCGTCTGACCTCCTGTTTTGTGTTCTGTGTCCATTTGTCTTTGTCCTGTGTCTACATTTATTTAGTGTAGCTCTTAGTCTTCAGGTTGGGGCCAACCTTTTACGGAGTTGGGTTCCCCAAAAGGCAGTGACAGCGGTTGGGACCAGTGTCAGGGCCTCACTCTGTCTTTGTGCCCCTGACCGGTCTCAATGAAGGCGCAAAAGCTTCAACATTCATAGTAAGTGGCATTTTACTTAAAGGGTCAGGGAAGCATTCTGTCCTGCCCAGGTCGTGCGCATGCAAAGGAAAGGCAGTTAAGAGGAGGGGCAGGGATGTGTGTATTGGCAGGCAAGGAGGAGAAGCAGTGAAGAGGATACAATACACACAACCCCCCTGCATGTCCTCTCACTGCTACTCCTCCTTGCCTGCCAATACACATATCCCTGCCCCTCCTCTTAACTGCCTTTCCTTTGCATGTGCACGACCTGGGCAGGACAGAATGCTTCCTTGACCAGTAAACAAACACCGTTGCTAAGCACATGTAAACCAGCCGTTCTCTAGAACCTTAGCACTTTGCCAATAGTAACCAAGGACGTACATCCTTAGATTTTTGGTCCCCACATTTTCAACTATAATCTTCGTAGTGAGACAACCCCTTTAAAGGGGTGTTATCGTTTGAGCTGCTCGTGCTGTTCAGCTAATTTTCTCAGATTGAGTTTGAAATTCAGGGGCGTGGTCTTCCTCTCAGCAGGCGTGTCTCCCCTCCCACGAGGCGTGTCTCCCCTCACTGAAGAACTGTGACATCATCATTTTGTTTAACGCAGGGGATGCAGAGGGTTGTCTGGATATAACAGCTCTGTAGCCTCCTGCCTGCTTATGTCTGCAGCCTTGAGGCTCCAAACTCCAGCAAGCAACTGTCATATGTCAGCTGCTGGCTTTCAGTTGTGTGTAAATTGTTACTTCTAGTGGTGTTCATCCAAATTGTACTGACAACAGGCAGAGACCTTTACTCAACTACAAGGACAAATGTCAGCTTCAAGTAAAGATCTCTGCTTCCTGTCAGTGACATGTGAGTGAAATCAATGGGGAGAGAAGCAAATCAGCTTTGAGAGAAGGCCATGCTCAGCTTGTAACTAACTTGGGCTGATGGTGCAGAGGTAGAGCAGTGCGTAATGATAGTGTTGTTTTTACAACAAAGGGGTTTGGAGTTCTAGTCCCTCACAGGGTATATTTTTTTCCCCCTAAATTTTACACATATGTAGAGAGACCTAAAATATATATGTTAATCTCTATAATGATATATATACAACATACATAGCTCCCCTATATCCTGTCTCATCCCCAGAGTATATTCATTGTATCACATATGTTGGAAGTGCTTGGTGTGACTGCAAGGATAGGACACTATATAGGGGAGCTTTGTGTGTGTATATGAATACAATTATAGATGTCTACACATATATTTTCATATCTTTACATATGTGTACAAATTTTAAAGAAAAAAAAAAAAACTACTGATGGGGCTTGAACTCCCAACCTCTGTCTTGCAGGGCTAATCACCTATGCACTGTACTATACAAGAAGCTCATGCAAACACAGTGTTGAATCCTTATGTTATACACTACAGGTGATGACGTCAGAAGGAGGCGGGGCTTGCATTCGATCTGAGGAACAGAACGCCTTCTTTTCCAAGTAGCAGCTTAAGGACTGGATCTGTGAGGAGGTGAAACAACCTCTTGGCAAAAGCCCCTTAAACAGCCAGTAATTGCCCAGAACATTGACCCTAAAGCTGGGAGATGTACATAGAGCCAGCAGACTTTGCTTTCACTATCGATTTTAACAGCTCAGAGGGGAGTAAACACAGAGTGTGCAGGCAGCCAATCACAGCGTAGGGGGCGTGGCCGGGGCGTTTCCTGTCTAGGGACATATCCCAACAGGCTGAATGAAATGTCAGCCAGCCAATCACAGTGCAGGGGGCGTGTCTAGGGTGTGAGAATCGACCAGGGGGCGTTCTGACCAGCAACAGCAGAGATAGAAGACAGATTTACAGAGATGCTCATATCTGCTAAACCAAGTGACAGAGGTAATGCAACCCAATTACAAAAGTGTTTATTTTTACTGTCCCCATAATCTGTGACATGATCTTTGTAACGATAAAACCCCTTTAAAGGTTTCAGTGAATACAACACTGACAGCAATATAACAATATTCAACAGCTAAAATTGGTCTCAGACGCCATTTTATCTATTCTAGACTTCTGTTGGGCAACTACACCTTCCTATCAGCTCCAGCTTTGAAGGGGAATTCAATGGAAGTAGTACCCCACCAAATTGTCTATTAGGTGACCTCCCTTTGCTGGCACCCCTAGGTATTCCTGCAACCTGTAATCTAATCACTGCATCTAAAGAAAAGTAATGAAAAATACAATAGTTTTAAAAAAGGAAAATAGCATAAATACCTTTCACTAACAGAGAAAACAATTAGTAGAATTTGATTCACAATACATTCATGATCATGATATGTGCTGTAGTCCATCCAACTCTGAGCCTATGTCTACAGGTCTAAGTGATGATACCATCCATGGTATGTGAAAAAAAAGAAAGGGATAAAATTCAATGACCCAATGCCATTTGCCCTGTTCTAGCCAAACTAAATCCCTGTCCAAAGGGAGCAATCACTCTGAAAATGGCGGTCCACTTATCTGTGGCTGTCCCTGTATGAGGCTATTAAGCCCTATAGACTCTTTCAAAATTGTCCAATGCATTTTTTCTGAGATGATGTTAGCCAGGCTCATCAGGGGACCTTAAAGCATCATTCAAAGTACCTCCTTAGTAGAGATGATCATTAGGTCCCTATTGATAGCAAGAACAACATTCCCTCCTTATAAAACAATCCTTATCAAGCCTCCTCAATGGGAATTATCACATGAATGAATTGACATCAGAGTCCAATTGTTTACGGCATCCATAGGTTCTCAGTGTGCATGCGCATAGATATAACAGCGCATGACCTGATAACATAACAATGTATGTAGTTTGAAAATAGCGCTCGCTGTGGGAAGAAAAAAGTCTGCGCATGCGCTCATTCGTCGCAAGTGCAATTTGTACTCAAATATGGGGTTTTATCTCCAAGAATTAGACTTTTGATGTTAAGATGTAAATTTAGATGATTACACTGGGTCATAATATTATACTATAAAATATCAGAACAGAATATTATATTACAGGGTATCACTAAGACTAAATTGATACAATAAACCACTGATCAGCGTTCTCTTTACTTTATATATTACCACATAGCTAAATATGTGAGCTTACAAAGGAAATTAAACATTAAAAAAGAATTGGAGGAGAGCTAATGCGATTCAAGCTAAATTATAAAGCTGGGATTAAAACCCAAAACCATGGTTAGAGAAATCCCAGTCAGAACTCAAAACAAAATACCAACTGACACCTTGCCCCGGATATTCCTTTGGTAACTGTATGCAAGAGTAGGGGGTTAAATTTATCCTCTGTCTAATTCTCTCCCTCGGGCTTCATGGGACGGGGGCTGTGCAACTGTCCCGCAGCATTGGACCAGTACAGTATTTGTATTCTTCATCTTCTATTCCAGACCTTACATAACTACATAGGTACATGTGATTATGTTATGTGTATGGGTACCACTATTTTGTGTTATGTTTAGGATTGTTTTTACTTTCTTATTATTTATTATTTTTTGTTTTCTTTTTTTTTAGTGAAGATGGAGCCGTCTCGTTGCTTCATCATTTTTACTATGATAAAAAAGAATTTAATTAGTGCTACTCTGTACTGTCTCTACTTAGCACTTTTCTCTTTGTACTAATGGTGCCTTATATAATGTCTTTGTGTATCAAATGGTATCTCACCTATTCGACAGCCGTTATTATATATGTTTTTGTTATTGTAAAATTCAATAAAAAATTATGTTTAGAAAACAAAGCAAAAACAAAATACCAAATATACGAGGATATAGATCTAAAAGCTGAAGACAAAATTTAAAAAAAGAGGGAATACGAGGAAAACAAAGTATATTCCCACATCGAGCAGATAATCACATGAAGCATCTAAATTGTTAGACTTTATTACGGCTATATGGACATGTAGCGATCTTAGTATGTTAATCCACTCCACGTGGAATCTTGTTGTTCCAATCTTTCTGTCTTCGTGTTCCAGTTAAATTCTTTTGAATCACCCCCATAGTGATCCCACGAAGGTCTCATAGTATAACTCCTATATCTTACAGTGAAGGAAATAATTATTTGATCCCTTGCTGATTGTATAAGTTTGCCCACTGACAAAGACATGAACAGCCTATAATTTTAAGGGGACATACTAAAAGGCATGAAGAAAAAGAATGAACAAAAAGAATGAACATTATTACTAAGTAATAAAGCGTTAAGGAGAAAGAAGGTTACAGAAGCTAAAGAAAAGATTGAATAAATAAGATATAACATGAGTTTATAGTGGAATGAACAAAAATTCTTTGTTTCTATGGAATAGGTGTACATTTCACTCTAAACTGCCTATACATCCTGTTCATTCCCCACCTATCATGCACAGGTAAAGTGCTAGGCACCTGTTTCCGTGGAATATGTGGTCCTTTCACTCTAAACTTCCTATATGTCCTGTTTGTTCCCCACCTATCATGCACAAGTAAAGTGCTGGGCATCTGTTTCTATGGAATGTGTCTTTATTCCAGTCTAAACTGCCTATATATCCTATTCATTCCCCACCTATCATGCACAGGTAAAGTGCTAGGCACCTGTTTCTATGGAATAGGAGTATTTTTCACTCTAAAATGCTTATATATGCTGTTCATTCCCCACCTATATTGCACAGGTAAGGTGCTAGGCAACTGTTTCCATAGAATTTGTGTTCCTTTCTTTCTAAACTTCCTATGTGTCCTGCTCATTCGCCACCTATAATGCAAAGGTAACGTGCTAGACTCCTGTTTCTATGGAATAGGTGTACATTTCACTCTAAACTGCCTTTATATCCTGTTCCTTCCCACCTGTCATGCACAGGTAAACTGCTGGATACCTGTTTCTATGGAATAGGCGTACATTTCAATCTAAACTGCCTATATATCCAGTTCCTTCCCCACCTATCATGCACAGGTAAAGTGGTAGGCTACACAAAATGCAAATAGCAAATAAACGATATCCTTAGATCTTCTGGCTGGGCAATCTTCTGTTCGCTTGTTATGGCTCTTCAGACGATATTCGGATGCGCTGTGGCTCCACAGCTTTGCATATGCACTTCCGTTAGGTTCGCTTGTATTTCGCTCAGCTGAGCTACTGACATCGCGGGACACAACCCAATATCCGGCAATTCTGAGTAAGCTCTTTATTGAAAATAATATAAAAGCAGCGGTACAAACATGGAAAAAAGGCTGGTAACAGCCGACGCGTTTCGGGCTACTCTAGCCCTTGTTCACAGCTAGTTTAAAAAGTGTAATCTCCACCATTTAAAAACAAAAAGACCAGCCAATTGCAGTACACCTTGTCAAATGACAAGGGAGCTACATAACCACCAATGATAGGACTGGATATCGGCACAGCAGAGCATACATTCATAATACCTTCAATATATGAATAATAAATTGCTTCTAAAATTTAACCCCGCGGGTACTCTTGTATTTAAATTCAGTATCCAGTATGCCTCCTGCTGTCTGATCTTCCCCGTCCAATCACCTCCCCGATATGGTTTATCTATTTTTTCTACAGTATTGCATGAAAGCTGAAACTTGTAACATCACCTTGATGGCATTCAATGAAATGTCTTGTAGCGCCGGACACTTGCCCAGCTTGTTTTTTTATGCTATACAGATGTTCACTTATCCTCACCTTCAATTTGCGTTTAGTACTACCAACGTATTTTTTATTACAAACTGTGCACTCGATAATGTAAATGACATGGTCACTATCACAATTTAAAAACTGTTGTATTGAATAATTTTTCAAACCATCTGTGTCACAAAAATTAGTTTTTTTTTTTACTCATTTTACACAAATTACAACGTGTGCCTCCACATGCAAAAAATCCTAATAATGATAACCATGTCGTACGTGTTTTTTTTGGAATCAATGCATTGCCTAGCGTCCTTCCCCGTTTGGGAACACACATAACTCCTTTTTCCAAAATATCTGCTAATATTGGGTCCTGTCGTAATATATTTGCATTTCTATAAAATAAGGACCTTATTTCCTTAAAATTCCTACTATAGCTTGTGGAAAAAATGAGTTTTTGTGCTATGTTTTCCTTTTGTTTTTCATTTTTAGGTGTACTATTCAACAATTGGGATTGGGTTTTTGATGCTACTTTTCTCTTGGCTTCTGTAAGGTGGCATTTTTTGTAACCTCTTTGGGATAACCTTGGATCTATCTCTTTCTCTATCTCCTTGTAATCTGATTCTAGGGTACATGTTCTCTTAGCCCTAAGGTATTCCCCATAATGTATGGCTGCAACTGTTTTTGGGGAATGACAACTATTGGCTCTAAGTATAGAATTACCTGAGCCTGGTTTTCGATATTGGGTAGTTATGACACATCCCCTATGTTCATCTCCTCTTAGAAAGATGTCCAAAAAGGGGAGACCCATTTTGTCCCATGTGCCTGTAAAACAAAGATTATATTCATTGTTGTTGATAAATTCAACAAATGGCTGTATGAGCGCTACATTGCCACCCCATATCAATAGGAGGTCGTCGATGTAGCACCCATACCTTAGGATACAATCCAAAAATGGATTATTACAATCATAAATGACATGGTATTCCCACCAACCCATTAAAAGGTTGGCCAGGGATGGAGATGAGATGGCTCCCATGGGGGCTCCTACTAGCTGTAGATAGAAATCATCCTGAAATTTAAAGTAATTATTTTTAAGTAGATGTTCCACTGTTAGTAGGATAAATTCCTGTAGCCCTGCTGTGTAACTACTATAATTCCTCAGGAAGAAGGTCATGTGGCAAACTAGAATAAAGACTTGTCACATCACAACTTATCCAAGTATATTCCTGGCTCCATTTTTTGTTCGACATCACTCTAAGTACTTTTTTGGAATCCTTTATATACCCTGGTAATCCTTGTACCAGGGGCTGTAGGTATTTGTCTAACCATGTACTTAAGCATTCAGTTAGAGAGCCATTGCCAAAGATTATTGGTCTTAAGCCCCGGTTCACACGGCTTATTCAAGCCGGAATTGCGAGCTGGATTGCGCTCGCAATTACGGCTTGAATAAGGGGCGGGGGCGGGGGGGCGGCCTGCCGGCCCCATAGGCTTCCATTATCCACGGCGAGTATTGCGCCTGGATAATGTGTAAGTGACTTTCTCCCCGCCCGGCGGATTCGCCGAGCGGGTATGAGCGACGGAATCCACTGTTCTCTATGAGAACGGTGAATTACCGTAATTACTGCGACGGATTGGCGCCGTACTGCAGCGCAAACCCGGCGCGCAGTACGGCGCCAGTACGCGCCGAAATAAGCTGTGTGAACGGCCCCTAACCCTGGTGGGAATACATTTTTATATATTTTGGGGGCCCCGTAAAATATTGGTATGGATGGATTATTTACCATTAAATATTTTTTCTGTTTTTCTGTTATGGCACCAAGTTTGATTCCTTCATCTAGATGCATTTCTAATCTATTCTTTAGATATTCCGTAGGATCATCTTTCAATGGTCATTCAACATAACACTAACCTGAGTTGTATAAAAATTCAAATCCATAACCACCGTAGCTCCCCCTTTATCTGCTCTTTTTATTATCAGGTTTTTATTTTCTTTGAGTTCTTTTAGGGCTGAAAACTGGCTCCATGTTAAATTACAAGCTATAGTAATGAGGTCCTTATTTTATAGAAATGCAAATATATTCAGAAAAGACCCCATATTAGCAGAAATTTTGGAAAAAGGAGTTATGTGTGTTCCCAAACGGCAATGTAGTTTCACCGAGTGCATTGATTCCAAAAAAAACACGTACAACATGGTTATCTTTAAAAGGATTTTTTGCTTGTGGAGGCACACGTTGTAACTTGTGTAAAATGAGTAAAAAAACCTCTAATTTTGGGGAGGTGATTGGACGGGTAAGAGCAGACAGCAGGAGGCATACTGGATACTGAATTTAAATACAAGAGTACCCGCAGGGTTAAATTTTAGAAGCGATTTATTATTCATATATTGAAGGTATTATGAATGTATGCTCTGCTGTGCCGATATCCCAGTCCTATCATTGGTGGTTACGTAGCTCCCTTGTCATTTGACAAGGTGTACTGCAATTGGCTGGTCTGTTTGTTTTTAAATGGTGGAGGTTACACTTTTTAAACTAGCTGTGAACAAGGGCGAGAGTAGCCCGAAATGCGTCGGCTGTTGCCAGCCTTTTTTCCATGTTTGTACTGCTGCTTTTATATTATTTTCAAGAAAGCGCTTACTCAGAAGTGCCAGATCTTGGGTTGTGTCCCGCGATGTCAGTAGCTCAGCTGAGCGAAATACAAGTGAACCTGCCGGAAGTGCATAAAGTGGTAGGCACCTGTTTCCGTGGAATATGTGTTCATTTCACTGTAAACTTCCCATATATCCTGTTCATTCCCCACATATCATGCTCATGTATGGTGCTAGGCACCTGTTTCCATGGAATACGTGTTCACTACACTCTATGCTTCCTATGTATGCTGTTCATTCCCCACTTATCATGCAAAGGTAACATGCTAGACTCCTGTTTCTATGGAATAGGTGTACATTTCACTCTAAACTACCTATATTTCCTGTTCATTCCCCACCTTTCATGCACAGGTAAAGTGCTGGACACCTGTTTCTATGGCATAGGTGTACAATTCACATTAAACTACCTATATATCCTGTTCATTCCCCACCTATCATGCACAGGTAACGTGCTAGGTACCTGTTTCTGTGGAATATGTGTTCATTTCAATCTAAACTGCCTATATATCCTGTTCATTCCCCACCTGTCATGCACAGGTAAAGTGCTAGGCACCTGTTTCCATGGAATATGTGTTCACTACACTCTGTGCTTCCTATATATCATGCTCAGGTAAAGTGCTAGGCACCTGTTTCTATGGAATATGTGTTAATTTCAGTCTAAACTCCCTATATATCCTGTTCATTCCCTACCTATCATGCACAGGTTAAGTGCTAGGCACTTGTTTAGGTGGAATATGTGTTCATTTCACTCTAAACTGCCTATATATCCTGTTCATTCCCCACCTGCCATGCACAGGTAAAGTGCTAGGCACCTGTTTCCATGGAATATGTGTTCACTACACTCTGTGCTTCCTATATATCATGCTCAGGTTAAGTGCTAGGCACCTGTTTCTATGGAATATGTGTTCATTTCAGTCTAAACTGCCTATATATCCTGTTCATTCCCCACCTATCGTGCACAGGTAAAATGCTAGGCACCTGTTTCCATGGAATATGTGTTCATTTCAATTTAAACTTCCCATATATCCTGTTCATTCCCCACCTTTCATGCACAGGTAAAGTGCCAGACACCTGTTTCTATGGAATTTGTGTTCATTTTACTATATAATCTCATCTTATATTCTATTTATTCAATCAATCAATTGTTATTTAGCCTTTAAAACCTTTTTTTACCTCTCCTTAGATCTTTATTACATAGTTATAACGTTCATTCTCTTTGTTCTTTATTTTTCTTCATGCCTTTTAGTATGACTCATTATCTGGATATAGACTACTGGCAATAAGAGATGAACAGTGAGACATAAGCATAAACTTCTACAGCTGTCATCTCTCTCCTGCCAGTGAACCCGCTCCATATTCCTTTACCCACATTATGACATAAATGCATGAGAAATGCTGGGAAGGGGTTAATAGAAAAAAAACTGGTCTGGTTGTGACTATATTTGATTTGCCTTAAAGGGGTTTAAAATGAGGTAAAATCCCCCATCATGGTTGCTTACAGCTAGCCGACCGTGCATGTGAATGAGAAGGGTGATTGCAGCCGTCCTCCCCATTCACTTTTATGGGAGCTCCTGAATGTAGCCAAGCGCACACACTAGACTATATTCGGGAACTCCAATGGAAGAGAATGCACGGTCAGCTCGCAGCTAGCTGCTAGTGAAGGGGATTTTACATCATGGTAAAACCCCTTTAAACTGTGATTATGTTTTACTTGTGGCAAAGAAAAGCAATGACTACTACTTCTGTCTCATAAATAAAGCAGATTCTGATGTGAAGCAAACCAGTTGTAGTCAAAAGTAGACAATATTTGACTATCTTTTTGCTGGTATTCCATCATACAGAAGTGGAATAAATATGTTCATAGCATTACTGCGATTTATCAAACCAGGTTTTATTAGTCAAGATTGTATTTTAACCCCTTAGGCTATGTCTACACGGCATAGTTTTACTGTCGGATTTTCGTCAGATTCAGTATTTTGAATCCTACAGTACACTGTGCTGCATGGACAGCTATGAAAAACCTGTGCTGTAGTCTAAACAGCACAGATTTTTTTCCATCGGGTTTAAAATCTGTCAAGTGACATGCTGTATATTCCCATTTCGATTCTGCTCGGATTGGCAAATCCAAAATCCAGCAATGTCAAAATGGCGTCAAATTTTGGACACCGTTTTGACAATGCTGTGTGGACTTACTGGCATATGATGTTTGGTTACATCATATGGTCGGCAAGGGGGCATGGAATGGTATCACTCGCTGTGCTCACTCCATACATGGCAGGTTAGTTACAGCCAGGTCCTGCTGCCTCTTATTTCGTAAGATGCCTCAGTAAATACAATTACAGCATGTAAGAGATAAAGGAATGTTGCTGAGCCCCCAATGGTCAAATTTGATACCCCAAAAAATTAGAAAAGTGGCATGCATATGAAAATGATAGCACTAAAACCATACTTGCCAAGGTTTGAAGGTGGGTATCAGAGAGACCTGAAGGTGCGGTGAGCGTAGCGTGGTGCCCCAAAAATTTACATAGCCATGCCCTCTTGTTGTTGAACCACACCCCTTCACACAAAAGTCATGTCCACTCCACCTAACTGTGTAACGGCTCTGGAAAAAAGCTAAATTAGGGTTTTGTGGTCACCCAGCTTTCCTGGAGGTTGGATAGCCTATTCAGCATCAGAAGAGCTGGGAGATACCGCTAAGCTGTGCCTGAACCTAAACCATTACACTAAAACCAATATTTCCACCATACAGTGACTATATAGTGGTAGATACCAGTGTACACAGGCTCTGCATATATTTAAGTGACTACGATACAATTACATCTAGGGACTCACCAGACATCTTCTATGATTGGAATTTTTCTTTTTCCCTTTTTTTCTCCATCCTGTCCAGACCTCCATAATGATTTCTCCTGGCCACGACTCGTGCCTGCAAAATTTACCACACAAACATCTTAGAATTCTATTTTTTTCAACACTTCCCTGTAGTCACCTGTATACAAACTTCAAATAGGGTGATAGGTAGGGAGGTTATGGGGTGATAAATGGAATGGAGTGATAGGTGGAGGTGAGAGGACTATGGGGTAGTAGGTGGAAAGGTTATGGAGGGATAGATGGAGGCGAGAGGACTATGGGGTAATAGGTGAAGAGGTTTTGGAGTGATGAGGGTTGTTTTTGATGTTGGCACTAGGATGCATAACACAATATTGGGGGAGTGGTGAGAGAGAGGAGTACAGACCACAACTTACTATCTTCTTGAGGGGGGCATGGGACCATACTCCTGGAAATTGTGCTGTGGTTGTGGTCTGTACCCCCCTGAATCATATTGTGCAGGTTGATCTCCATACCCTTTATCCCCCGAGAAGATCAGCCACATGCATGATCTTCAGGGGATGCAGGAGATGGAGTTTAGTACTGTCATGTTTATACAGGTATCCCCTTTGGACTATGTCGGACTCATTGGATTATGTCAGACCAACGTTGGATTGATTTCTTTAATAAAATGGTGAAAGAGGGTTGTAGTTGGGGAGTGTTTATTTAAATAAAAGAGTTTTTTTTGTACAATTAGTTTTTTTTTTCCATTTAATTTCAGTGTTAGTAATAGAGTATCTGTCAGATGCCTCTCCATCACTATTGCTCGGGCTTGGTGTCAGCCAGCAGTAGTTTTTGGCATCCCAAGACACTAACCTTGTGTCACTATTACCCAGGTACCTAACACATCAGGAGTACTGGGAAGAGCCAGGTAACTGTCAGGAGCAGACCCTCTAATGTGATGTAATACCAATTCAGAAGCAGGTTAAATAAACAACTGTCACCATAAATATACCAGATATAAACCAAAGCAACATGATGACTCAAAAATACTATATAAAGTTGTCAAAAATCCATAATAAACTTTATTATAACAAATAGGTTTCACAAAACTGACAATGTTTTTAATCACAGCTAAAAATCATACATAGTACAAAAAAAGCAGGACAGTATATCACTTAAAAACTGGGAAAACAACGAAATAAATTAACCACAATGCATCATAGTGTAAATTACAATAGTAATATATTAAGTGACATAAATATACACCAGATGCACTGAAGAAAATAATATCAAATAGTAAAAATATAATTACAAATGTAAAGTTATATTACCCAGGAATAAGAGACATGAGACCTGCCACAAACCGCCTGGACGTACGTTTTGCCGCCTAGCTTTCTCAAGAGGCTACAAATGAATGCAAAGACTGGGCATAAATAGATAGGGCAAACACCCCTACAATTTCTATTGGCCAATAGAAAATAAATCAGCTGTTACTTGCCTCATAATCATAGTAAAACCAGTCCTGCTTTTTTGTACTATGATTTTTAAGGGCATGTCCCCACTGCACAGGTTTTCGGCCGGTTTTTCAGCCGGTTTTCGGTTTTTCAGACCGCCTGAAAAATCGGCCGAAAATGAGCACAATTGTGCTCTATGGTAAACCCGTGCAGCAGTCCCCACTGCACGGATTTTCCGCCCAGCGGTTTTGTCGCCGGCGGACCGGACGGAACATGTGCATCTCAATGGAGGGGGGAGGGCTGTTCTCCGCTAACGGGGAGAAAAGCCGTCCCCCCCGCGGGCGTGGGGAGGCCGCAAAACGGACAAATACTGGCGGAAACCGGCCAGTTTTTGTCACTGCCGTGTAAAGGGCCCTAACAGTTTTTTTAGCTGTGATTAAAAACTTTGGGGCCCATTTTTGTGAAATGTAGTTGTTATCATAAAGTTTATTATGGATTTTTGACAATTTTATATAGGATTTTTGAGTCATCATTTTGTTTTGGTTTACCTCTAATGTGATGGTCTGCCTCTGGGGCTGTTGCAGACTGGTATTTTTAGAGTGGGAAGGAACCAGTATTAACCCCTTACTGACAATGGATGTATGGGTACATCCTGATGCCAGTATGGAGCTTTGTAGCTGGATCGCAGCCCATATTTTCAATTTCCCCAGGCAGGAAGTGGGGATATCGCCACTAATGTACACACTAAAAAAAGATATATGATCATTAGGTTAGAATATATTATATATATAATAAAAATATATATAAAATAAAATATAATATATATATATATATAATATATATATATTTTAAAATTTAAAAAAAAAAAAATGAAATTCAAACAACCCCCCTTTTCCCATTTTGCAAAAAAATATAACACAAGGGTATTGTAAAACCAAAAAATCAGCTCAAATTAAAATTTAACACCCTTTTACCCCTCACAAGCCCATAGAAGAAAAAAATTCTAAACGCCAAAATTGACTTTTTTTGGTAATTTCACGTTCCCTAAAAATTGGAATAAATGTAATCAAAAAAGTTGCATGCATTCCAAACATCTAGCAATAAAAAGTATACTTTAGCCCACAAAAAAATGCCCAATCACTCAAGTACATAGGTGTTAGTACAAAAAAAAAATTTGGGCGCAGAAAAGGCGCTGTGCACAAATTTTTAAAATTTGATTTTTTTGGGAACTTTTATGGGAAACCCAAAAAAAACGGAAAACCCCACATGTTTGGGTTTTTGGGAGTGTTATAAACTTGAGAAACGAAACAGATCATTTTTTACAAGATTAACCTAAAAAAAAAAACCCACAAACAGGCGAAATACTTTTTTTTTTCCCCATTTTTCCCCACTCAAAATTTTTTGCCCCTTACCGTAAAAATTCTATGGTAAAAAATAACACCTTTAAAAGTACATCTGTCCAGCAAAATAAAAGCTCTCATATTCATGAAGTGGAAAAAAAAAAAAAAAGTTAGGCTCGGAAAACGAGGAGGGGAAAAAAAGATCAAAAAAATAAAATATAGGCCCCCAGCCTTTAAAAGGGGGTTTTCTCACACAAAGATTTCATTCAAATAAAGAAATCCAAAAAACAAGCACGTTTGCAATAAATTTAATAACAAATCCCACTGATTCCAGATAACGTTTTTTAGGGCTTCAGGGCTGCGAGGGCTCATATCACCGACCCTTGTTTTTTCCCCTGATAGGTGTATCTCCGGCTTTATCACAACGGGTCCGTGGGGAGCGAGCACGCAGGGTTTAACTACCCGTCCTTTCTCTCTCTGTCCTCCCCCCGGCCTGCGGCACAGTGCAGTAAAATTTAAGCGGGCATACTAGCAGCCCCGCATTTTCCCTGCTGCCTTTCTGTGTCTCAGCCTAATTATTACACTCGTTTCTATTTCCTGCCCAAATCTTCAGCTCTGAGTCTGCCTAATTAGCATTCACCCCCCTGTTTTCCTAACCAGCTTCATGCGAAGTGAATGATTCAGGGAGGGAAAAGCAACAGTCATGAAAAAAAATTAAGCAAACAACAGATGTACACTGAGATAACTCCAGCAAATACAACACATCAGAGATTTATTTTAATCGCTTCCCCCCTGCCAAATTTCCCTTTTGGGGAACCCCCGCCCGGGGGCATGTAGGAGTAGGGGAAGAAATATTTGGGGGTTTTACACGGGGTTTTTATTAATGGTGAGCAGCGGGGGAAAAAGAAACCCGTGACTGAGATGTTCCCCCCTTTCCCAAGCTGTTTTAAACAGCATCAGGACGAGCGCACAGCATGACGTCCCTAATGAAGGAGGGGGGAGAGGCTCCCGGGAAACCAGGCCCCCGCCCATGATTTCAAAACTAAACCTTTGGACAGCACCAAGGTAGGATGAAATCCAGTCGGAGACAACTCCTTTAAAAGGGGTTTGTGGACCTTCCATTCGAATATCAGGCTGCAGCTGTTGGTTTTACCTTGGCTGGGTTTTGGCTAAAGAGGGTCCCCCATTCATTTATTTTTTTTTTCAAAATATTTTTTTTTTGGAATCCAAAAGGGGGAAACTCCTGTAATCATTACAGTGGATGCCCATGTTTAAATTCTAATTAAATACATTTTCTGAATAAAAAACGACATGGGGGTTCCCCCCATTTTCCATAACCAGCCAAGATAAAGCCAACAGCTGCAGCCTGATACTATCAGAATGGGAAAAACCATCGATACTGGTTCCTTACCATTTTTAAAAAAACCCAAATGCAGCTGCGCAGAAAACC